>JBBMOC010000352.1:0-24564 GCA_037975185.1 Centropyge bicolor
ACACACACACACACACACACACACACACACACAGGTTAGATGACTTTGCACTTCCTGGACAACCCGGCGGCGTTGGGTTTCAACAACCATTAAACTCTATAGGTCACCATGATCACCAGCACTCACATACCAGCCAATCAACACCGCAGAGGCTCTGCAGCTCTATGGACCAGTCCTCGAGGATCGCGCAGCGGAACATACCTTCAACGTCGCTTTAATGTCGACATCTTGTTTTCTCACTCTTCGTCTGCGCTCGACACCAGAAAACCCCTCAGTTAACTTTGTATGGCATTGCATGAAAGCCAAGTGTGTAAAGTGGGAGAACAATCAGGGTTGGATGGCAGAACATCCTCCAGATGTTCCCAGACACCCTTCACTCCGCCGTGTCCCAACACATACATGTCACTGCATGAATGGTGAGGATTAGCACCGCTGCAAAGGCACGATCGGGTTTCCCCTCTCTCTCTCTGGCACAAACACGGACAACCCCAGCAACACACACACACACACACACACACACACACACACACACACACACACACACACACACANACACACACACACACACACACACACACACACACACACACACACACACAAAACTCTGAATGCACACGTTTACTGTACAAACACTTTCACACACACACACATGGAAATATACTGTGTTACACACATCAAGTCCTACATGTGTTAAGACCAACCGGGGCTTAAGAAACGAGGCGCAGAAAGGGTAGCAAACAGGTGGCCGGCAGGGGAAGAAGGAAACAGCGAGAGAGCGACAAAGTGTGTGTGTGTGTGTGTGTGTGTGTGTGTGTGTGTGTGTGTGTGTGTGCACGTGTATGTGCGCATGCCAAGATCAGGGGTGAAGGAGGTGCACAGTGTCTAAGCACCTGTTGCGTGACCATGTGCATGACCCTGTTGTTATACATCAGCTAATTGGTCTTCACCATGTCTAGAACTCAGACACACACACACACACACACACACAGAAAGTTAGACAGGCTCCATCCATGCACATGTAACTTGCACTGCCAATGCAGGTGCGTCATGCAAGAACAACATGAGTGACTGAGGGAAAGAAACTGCAAACACACACAACAGAGAGACACAAACCCGAGAGACACAGACAGACAGATGGACAGAGACAGACAGAGGGAGCAGCGGAGAGAGAATACGAGGAAGGACAGACGGACACTGACCAGGGTTTGCTTGTATCTCAGAGCCTTCCTTTCCGACGCATCTGCGGCCATTGACACACTGTCACTGACCCAAAAATAAACCTACCCGCTCACCGTCTGTCTCAGCATTACCAGGACTGCACTGGACGCCAGGACGCTCACTCTCACTCTCTCTCACACACACACACACACACACACACTACATTGCAACACAGGGACAGACCTACACATTGGATCCCCACACAAACACATGTACACACTCACTCTCTGTCACACATATTGGGACAGGGTGTAAACTAGCTTCAGCTGGGGTTACCCCCACCCCACCCCCCACGCCCCCATTCCCTGAGCTAACTGCTCACCATCTGAAGTTAAGTCAACAGTGAACTAGAAGGACAAAATGCCTGAAATTTCAAAGTGATACAAAGTACTGCACTAAATACTTGACATGTACAGTGACGTGGGGCTGCTGGGTGGTGGAGGGGGAGGAACCATCACCCACCGCTGCAAAGACCCGGGTCGACCCACGGCGGCACAGATTCAGGCTCGTCCATCACACACACAGAGCAGGCATTTAAAATACAATGGTCCTGGTTGTTTGACAGGATTCTTGCTTTTCATCCAGATGTAAAAGGACAGAATTCCTGGGCGTGTTCGCGGTTCAAAGTTTTGAGTTTAAACATGAAATTTCAGATTCATTCATGTGACAAATGCATGTGTTTCTATTACAGCGTCCAGTGGATTTTCAGTGGTTTGAGCCCAGGAGTCGTTCCAGCTGTGGGAGAAGATGGTAGGACAGATGTGCTTCCTGTGTGGCCTTCAATCAGCCGGAGTGACCGTTCGCCTCCAGACACAGAACATGAACAACTTCACATCAGCTGTCAAAGCAAAACAGGCCTTTAAATGTATTTATATTCCTATGATAGTGAAGATGGACGAATCAGATTCCAGCAAACATCAAGAGTAAAGCAAACCCGTCTTTCCTGCAGGATCATTGAAACGCATTGTGGTAAATTAACAAAGGAAAAAAAAGCTTTCACGAAACTAAATCACACCCAAACACTGTCCAACAAAACACAAAGGAAAAGTGTAACAGCAGGTACACACGATCTGTCACAGGCCTGTTGGAGCTTATGAAGCGACACAGTGAGAGGATGAAGACTGATTCGGCTCCAGTTTCACACCAGAACAAAAACTGTGTCAGTCTCCACCTGAAGGAAACTGAACAGGACAAACGACCACAACACAAACAGCGACCACTGTGGATCGAATCTGTGGCGATGGATTACACACGAAAACACGAGTTCACCACAGAGACGTTTCACACTAAAGCTGCAAACACATGAAAAGGTGAATGTTGCAGCTCAGCTCGATCAGATGGACGAAGATAAATGTGGCGAAACCTGACTGAAGGCCGATCAGTTTCTGTGGGTGTGTCACAACAGGAAGAGGGAGGAGGTGATGGAGCGGGTGAAAAGTCACCACTATTCAACACACACACACACACACACACACGCACACGCACACACGCACACACGCACACACACGCGCTGGCGTCACACCTCTCAGCTCAAATAAAAGTGACAAGGTCACTGGAGTCTGTTCTTTGATATTAAGGCAGCATGAACATATATACACACAATATTGGTCGTGAGCCAAATCAAACACAGGAGAATGTAGACTTTACATCACAGTGCATTCATTTGTTTGAATACTGCACCATTACAAGATCGAATATTCAACACATCATAGGTGGCAGAAAGATGTTGGCCGTCCAGGTGTTTCAGACTGATGTCCGGACACTTTTTTTCTCTCTCTCTCTCTCTTTTTCACACACACACACACACACACACACACACACACACACACACACACACACACACACACACACACACACACACACACACACAGCAAATACATTACTGACTGCAAGGTGTGTGCAGGTGATAAGGGTGACAAGAGTGCTGAAGGGGTGGGTGTGGAGAGAGAGAGAGAGAGAGAGAGAGAGAGAGAGAGAGAGAGACAGAGAGAGACAGAGAGAGACAGAGAGACAGACAGACAGACAGACAGACAGAGAGAGTAGAGGAAAGACACAAGTGAGAAAACAGAGCACGCCGGCAACAGCACAACAGAAGCACAGACGTAACATGGCCAGTATCTTCACCTGAACTGTGTCTGTCTGTGGATCAATACACAGCGAAGATCGACTACGAAAACATGAAAACTGAGACGGTGGACTTGAATGTGTCTGACATGTCTTCACTCAGATGGACGGCAGAGACAGTGAACTACATGTGTTGGATACGAGGAGCAGGCAGATTTTGACACCTGAGTGGTTTCAGAGCGTCGACCAGGTAAGATGGAGAAAAAAGTTGTTGTGGTAAATGCGAACACTGTGGATGTGGATTCAGCAGCTCTCTGCACTATAGTAATACTCTGTAGGTGTACATGTACGTGTTGTGTGTATACTCACTGTATATGTGAGTAGATGGTGTCACTGTGCAAGTTTGTGCTGCTGTGTTTTGATGTGTTGTCTTGTTTGTGCAGCATTTACATGTCTGTGTGTCTTTAACAGCATATTTGTGTGTGTGTGTGTGTGTGTGTGTTACGTGATGGCCCAGCCTGTTGTTGTGCACACATGTGTGTGTTGATGCAGGAGGATTATTGGTGTGAATGTGAAAGAACAATGTGGACAAACAGGTTCAGTGACATCAATCCTCTCGTTCAGGACAGTCAGTGTGTGTGTGTGTTTTCTCTTAAAAATACTTACAACATACCAGTGTGACTTCGTAAGGGTGTGTGTGTGTGTATGTGTGTGTGTGTGTGAGATTTTTCCATGCTGAGAGCTGAGCATGACGCTGCATTATTACCACATGAACGGTAAAGTCGCAAACACAGTGAACTGTGCCGGTGACGTGTCAAAGATGAGTGTGTTCATCACGACATCCTGTTGTGCACATCACACACATTTAAGTGTGTTTGGTGAAACATATCTTCTATTAATCCTTTTCACCACAATCAACAATCAGTCAAGACTAAGGTGCTTTGTTGTATTTGAATACAACTCTGCAGTGGCCAAACAAAACTACATTAATTTGTCAGTTAAGCTAATTTGACATCTTAACTGTGCAGGAATCATTCAGTCTGAAACAGTGGGGTGTTGTTCCGAAACAAAAAAATCAAAATGTGTGTAAACCAGAATTTAATATTCAATGATGCTGCAATCGATGTTTTAATCAGTCACATCTTATAAATGGTGTAAAATTACAACCAGAAGAGTAAACAGGTTTGAACGAGGAGGCCGTCGATGGATTGTGGATTGTTTTTTCTTACTCAACGTCACAGAGCACCTGGATTTTCACCTCGGTCGATTACATTTATATATACACAGCTTGACCTTATTTGTTTCTTCATCAGCTGTGAATTAGCACCCTCTGAGTACTTGATGAGTACTTGGGTAAAAGTGAGTGACAGTGGGTTTTGTCAGAAGCCGTGAAAGGTTGGGAAGGAGGCGACCTGCTGATTGGTTGTGAACAGCTGGATCTGAGATAAGCAACGCTCTGATTCTCTCAGGTTGAAAGAGAAACCAGTGACCATGAACATGAACTCACTCAATGAGAGTTTCCACATCATGATAACGTCTTCAACCACTGCACAATCTGTTCTTCTGTGGAACCGGTTCATAGCTCGAACATGCATGATTCATATTTGAACACCTGTGACTGAGCAGCGACAGAAGCTGAAAACAAGCCAAAGTTTGTGATGGATGAGCCGAGGCGCAGGTGAGCGGCGGGTGGAGACAGAGGCAGGAAGTGTTTGCATATTCACAGATCATCTACAGCATTTTGACGTGTGACCTTTTTTTCAAGGCAAAAACATCCAAATATGTAACTTGATAAAACGGGCGAGTTGAAATCCGATGAGCAGCAGGATGACGACACAGGTGCGAGTTTCCCTCAGTGATAATGTGTGTTCTTCTGTTCAACCTCCTGATCTGAGGATGTGATTTACTAGTGGTGAAAAATATGGTCGTGTGAAAAGCCACAAATTCAAATACACAGATGTGCTGAGGGGAAGTTTGCATACGAGCACAGAAAGCTCAGCACACGTCTGCATGTGTTCGCTTCCACTGCAAAGAGAACTTTCCAAAACCTGAACGTGTCGGCGACAATAACAACTATTTCAAGAGCCTGTTAGTTACACACATCAGCACAAAGTGTTGCTGAACAGAGGGCAACTTGAAAAACAAGGCTGCTGATGTGAGAAATAAACAACAGTTCTCAGGGAAATGTTCGGATAAAATACGCCGGCTGGGATTTGAGAAGTTTAACGGCTGCTGAACGCCGGCTCATCCTTTCAAGGCTTTCATTAATTTTGGGTCAGTGCTGAGCGAAGGTGATGCTGATCTCTCTCCTCTATTACAGACAGACATAGACAGAAATTGATTGATTATCTGTGGAACTGATCGCTGGTTAATTAACTAGAAGCAAGTCAGGAACGTTTTTTATATTTGCTGCGTGAGTCGAGATAAAAAAGTCACAGGTGATATTTGCTTTGCAACTATAGATAAAAAAGGCCACGGTGAATACATGATTTCCCTCCAGCTGACTCTGGGCGTGTGCTCGTCTGTTCACTGGAGTGATCGGAGGCAGCTCCTTCGTTCAGCTCCTCCTGTTCGCAGAGCTGTTGGAGGCAGACGCTCGATCTGAGCTGAGGGGATTTAGAGCGGCTGCTGACCGGAGGTAATGTTGATCCATCTGTTCCTCTGTTCCTCTCCAGCATGTCATCCAACTCCACGGCCGATAATCTGTGTGCACCAGACGACCAGCTCTGCAGTAAGGACACCACTCTTCATCTTCATCTTCATCATCTTCATCTTCATCATCTTCATCTTCACCTCCTGCTCTTCCTCTCACGTCTCTGATCTTTTCCTCTGCTGTGTCCTGTGCTTTGTCTTCACACCTGGAACACACCTTCAGTGTTCAGCAGCTCATGTTAGATCTTCCAGACTTGATCACTTTCCACCTACTTTCTCCTTTTGGCCCTTTTCCTCTTTCTCCGTGACCTTTTTGCTCAGTCTTCCTCGATCATTTCCAGCCTCTCATCAGCTTTTTACTTTCACTTTCCACCTGCCGTCGAGCTGAACTCACCTGCTGCCAGAGTTCATTTCCTTATCTTGTTTATTAGTTGGCGAATTTAAAAAAATATATAACAGCTTAGTTGGTGATTTATCCTCCCGTCAGTTCCAGTTCTCCGCCCTCTGTGTATTTTCATTAAAATGAATAAAAGCAGCTGCTTCGTACATCAGCAGACAAAAGCTGAATATTTCTGCTGAAGTCACACTGACACGACACCGACAGACACATGATTTGTCCTGATAATCGATCGATAAATGAAGAGTTTGATTCAAAGCCGTTCAGTCAAAATGAACTCTTCAAATCTGACAACGTCTCCGTATCACATGACCACAACTTTATCATCATTTCTCTATTTAGTTAAGTATAAAACTGTTGCGACATTCGGCCTCCAGATAATCAGATGGAGCAAAAACTGCTGACACACACGATCACACAATGAATCACAACGTTATCTAGATTTTCTGATCAGTATTTTGCTTGTTTGAGCGTCACCACGGATCATTGTGGGACAAATAAATTAATATCTTATCTTATCTTATATTACTGGAACATACCACAATGTTCCGTGTGTTTTTTTGTCCATGCAGTCCATTAATCTATAGTTACACATGCATCATAACGCAATGCTACTGTTACTGTGAGCTCACAAATCATGAGTCCTGTTGAGTTAAAACACTTGCAGGAAGAATGGCTTTTTAGAAATAGGTAGATTTTGGGTCATTTTTGCTGATTTTCTATGCTTTAATTTTTGTCTTTGTTTAGCACCATTTAAACTGTCCTTACCCAACATGCATTTCTTTAGCACAAACTTGGCTCCAAGTCTGACTTTTCCTTGTGTAAGTTTAAAAATGGCAGGAATCGAAAAACGGTACAAGTGTCTACAAAAACGTGTCGTCCCTCAGTCATAATTACTCAAAATATAAGTACGACTATTAATATGTTTTAGATTGCCAAACATGAAATTGAGCCGAAGATCAACTTGCTTGAGCATTTGTTGAGGAGACTTTCATGAGAATGACAGGAAATGATTAATGACACTCTGCCAATCCCTCGCCGCGCCTAAGAATGTGACACAACCAGAACGTGAGCTTCACCTGTGGCTTTATGTTCAACAGCAGGAGATGAGGGGTTCGACGGCTAACAGCTAACACGCATTACAGTAATGTTATGTAAGGGTGTGCTGAAGGGTCAAAATGGAGGACAGACATAAATATATGGACGTGATCAAAAGAGTTGAAGTGAGAATAATCTAATAATGTTATGAATGTTATTATTGTTAATATGAATGAAACTGTTTCAATTGTGTGGAAACTGGCACAGAAAGTGGTTCAGTGGCTCAACAGGGAAACGCTCATTATCAAACTATCAGCTCTGTCTGAATCTCTTATTCTTTTAATGTCAATGTGTGACTCATCTGGACGTGTCCCGGCCAGTCTCACTGTCCAACTGTGTCATGTTCTTCAAACTATGCAGACTCATTATCACAGTGACAGAAAATACAGACAAAAAAAATATAGGAATAAAATGCACCCCAGTTTCAAAAAGTTAGATTCATCAGCTTCATTGATTCTTGTAAATATCTGCTTCTTCTGAATTTGAGGGTAGCAACGTGTTTCCAACTAAAGGCTGTGAAAGTTGTGGACTGATCCAAAACCACCTGTTTGGATCCTTCCACAGGTAAACAGGTTCATTGGTAGCAGGCGAGAGGATCATGATTGGGTATGAAAGGTTCATCCTGGAAAGACTCAGTCGTTCACAAGTGAGGACAGAACATAGAAACACAGACACTCAAACACTGACGTGCTTCTCTAAATTACAGCGTCATCGAGCCATTTATCAACATATCAACGCCGGCGTAAATAGAGGATGATGTAATGAGACGAGGGAACATCCTGTCGACACTTGAGAGGTGCAAACTTTTTAACAGCCAACAGATTCATCCTGTCAGAGCAGTGAAACCGAGACACAGAAGAGTTTTTTCACGATATCATCCCTCTGAGAAACGCATGTACAAACACATGCAAACAGTTCACAAGAGAGCCGAGGGCTGGAGGAGCATCTCTGCGCCGTCCTAACTTCCTGCTGTCTTCCAAATCCGACCAACTTTTCACTTTTCACTTAAGCTGCCTCCTCTTGGATCCGACATTCTCACCTGAACTTCCTCTCTCAGTTGTCAGGGAGCACGAGCAGGCGGTCATCATCGTGCCCACGCTGCTCTTCTTCGCCACCCTGCTCACCTTACTGGTCATGCTCATAATGAAGTACTGTCCAGAGCGGAGGCGAACACGGGTCACGAGCCCTCAGCGCTACCACAGCTCGTCACACAGACACACACAGCGGCACAGCCACAGACATCAACTGCAGGGCATCGATGGTGAGGAAACCGTCTATGTTCCATCTTATTCTTGTTACACTCTGACTGAACTTTCCAAAGGGCTTCACATCCAGATTCATTATCCTGCTGTGTTTATCTCTCTCTCATTCAACAGCACCTCCGGGGATAAACCCACTGGAACACGAAGAGCTGCCAATGACAGTTCAACAAGTGCAGCACAACTCCAAGCCAGCCCCGGCTGCAGTACCACAGATGTCCACAGAGAGGCATCACGGAGCCTTCGACCAGGTCACCGCTCTGCCTCTGTCCTTCTCCATCAAGCCTGACGACACAGTCAGTCTGTACAGAGCTCGCATGGACAACAGGAATGTCATCCTGAGGGTGCTCAGAGGTAAAGAGAGGAACAAACACCAGATCCAGCTGCTCATGACTGGTTCACAGACACCTGAGACTTTTTTGAATAAGCGACTTTTTTATGAGCTTGATTTGGCTTCAGAGCAGATGTGGTGACTTTTCATTTCACTTCCCATGTTCAGAAACTACAAATCAAATCAAAACTTTATGGCCATATCCTTAAAAATAAATGTAAATGTGAAGCAGGAAGTTGTTTCTCTGTGACACATACACGTTAAAAACCTCACCTGTGTTCTGACCTCGTCCTCAGAAACAGCCAATGGCAGCGACAGGCAGCACTTCCTGGGCTTCGCCTCCTTCGTGTCAGGACTCGGGCCTCACCCCTTCCTCCCCGCGCTGCTGGGGGTGGTGTCGGTGCAGAGGCCCATCATGATGGTGGTGGAGGAGCTGCAGCACAGAGACCTGCTGGGCTTCCTGTGGAGGTGTCGACAGGTGATCCGTTAATCAGCAACACAAACACAGACTGTTCAGAGACACGTTCACACTGTGAAGGGCTCATTTCAGAAGGTACAATTAAAGAGCTTTAAATGCCATCTGTACACAAACAAAAAGCAGTGCAACATTAATTTGGTTTGAATTTTGCACCAAAGTCAACCAGACCCTCTGGTAATCATGCAAAAGAAGCAATTAAAAATCTTCAAAATGGAAAAAAAATCACCTGTTATCCCCCAAAATCATGTGTACACTGTTGTAATTACTGCTCTTTGCCTTTGTGGGGCAGTATAGCGATATATCCCACGACTGAACGGGAGCAAGACCTTTATCTATATTTACATGACAGTGGCAGGTTCAGAATGTTCAGCAAGTCTGACACACACACACAGAAAGGTATATCACATAGCATGAAAGTAGTAGCAGTCTGACTCAAAGGCGACTATCAAACCATAAATATCCTATATACATACACATTGTTTATCTTATTATTATTATCTTAAGTGGACTGATGTTTCCTTGTTTTCCTTCCTTCTCGTCTCTCACTGAAGGACAACGCAGATGCAGATTCTTCATGTGACATGACAGAGAAGAGGATCTTCACCATGGCAGGACAAGTGGCCTCTGCTCTGGTTGGTTAAACCTCTGTCTGTCTGTCTGCCTGTCTGTCTGTCTGCCTGTCTGTCTGTCTGTCTCCTGTTTGTTATTATTAGGTTGCAGGTAAAAGTCTCTGAGTTGATTCTGTCCATCTCTCAGTTTTACCCCTGATGTCTCAGTTGTAGAGCACAAACAGTCTGAACTTCACTCTTAAGATTAAAGTTTTGTTGTCATGCTGTCGGGTTCAACAAAATACAAAGTGAATTCTACTAAAGTGTGAACACAACATCACAACTACACAGGTCAAAAGATAAGTCTCATTGATCCGTGTAGAGCTGACTGTTTCCACTCCTCCTCAGTCAGCTCCCAGACGTCTGCACCTCTCACCCCCCTCTCATCACTGTCCTTCTGTTCCAGGAGTACCTGCACAGTCAGAGCTGCATCCACGGGAACGTGGGCGCTCGCAGCGTCCTGGTCGGCGGAGACCTGACGGCGAAGCTGTGGGGACTGGGCTCGGCCTACCGCAGGAGAACACAGGCCCACTCACCGGGGGCTGTGGAGGCCATGGAGCTGAGGAAGTGGCAGGCGCCTGAAGTGCTGGGGAGGAGAGCCGTGAGCCGGAGCAGCGACGTGTGAGTGTCCCAGTCTGTGGACCAATATGTGAACATAAAGCAGGTCACAGGAGTCCATGTTCAGCTTCATCCCTGTTAAAACACAGATGTTTATTATGTCATCAAAATGAAAAAGCACAAACATGAAAATGCGTTGATGTTTCAAAAATCAAACCAGGTTGGATGTTGAATCAGCCACTTCACATTTCTGATCAAATTATCTGTCGACTGAAGTGTCTCAACCCTGAACATCATTGAACAGGTTCTGTTCTAATTTCCACCTTTGCTGTATCCTTCTCTCTTTCTGACAGATGGTCCTTTGGTATCCTGCTCTATGAAATGGTCACACTGGGTACGTCTTATGAAATTCTAGACATCCAAGAGAAGCTGTTTATTCAATGAGTTCATGAATTTCTGGGACTTTATTGTTGTGCAGGAGCCTCAAATCTTTTCAGTGCACCTTTGTTTTTAAGTCCTTCAGTCTAACATGCATTACTCCGTGTACACAGGTGACCCTCCGTTCGCTCAGCTCATGGCGACAGAACTTCTGCAGTATCTACAAAGAGGGAAGCACCTGAAGCGGCCAGCCAGCTGCTCCAACTCTCTGTAAGAAGAACTGAACTCTTCCACTTTACACAGAGATGAGCTGGACCATAATTGTGTGACGTTCAAATCAAACCAGGTCCAGTTAAATGACTGAAACAGCTACTTCACAGTTGTGCATGAAAGTGTCCCCTTTCTGCTTTTTACATGTTCACAACATCCTTCTGCTTCCTTCTAAAGACTCAGTGGGTCAAACGTATGAACTGATAAACAACTTAATATAATGTTAAACTGTTTAACTCAAACAGATTCATCACAGAGTTTAACAGGAAGCAGTGTGTTGAACAGCAACATGAGCTTCAAACTATCCGCCAATTCACTTTAACTGAACTGAAGCCAAACTTGTGAAAAATGGCTTGTTGTTGTTTCATTGTTGTTTTAAATTAGAGAAACCAAATTACGAAAAAAAAAACCCTGCTCTAATTATGTTTCCCCTTTCAAACAAAATACGTCACTTGAAACCCAACTGAAGCCAATTTGCTCAACAGATAAAAAAGTGGAAAAGTCAGATAAGCATCAGAACACATCAGTAAACGTTAGAACATCCAGTGAGAGATAATATAACTCTATCTGATTATGTTCTACCTGTTCTGAAGGTTCTCCATCATCAGGTCCTGCTGCCAGTGGAACCCACAGCAGCGTCTGTCTGTGGCGGAGCTCATCAGGAAACTACAGGCGGGAGAGAAATCAGCCAATCAGAGGACAGTTCTCAGAGTGCCCGAGCCACTGGACATCGGGAAATACATGAGGGAGGCGGGATATGGAGAGGCTTACAACTATGCTGTGCTCTGATTGGCTGAGACCGTCGTCAGGCAGGACTTCATTAGCTTGTTGGACCTGAAGGACTGAATGAAGAATTCACGAAGAAGATTATCACATGCACATTAGAATTAATTCATGAAAGACAATTTTTGTTTTATACACGTTTGCACTGTTGGAACACAGAACTCACTTTATATGGTTAAAGATAATATATTGACTGTAAATATATTAAAAAGAATAACACTGTATAATGAGAGAAGATGATGCACCTTTCCTGCACTTTTTAAATGTAACAAAAATGTTTATATGTAGAAATCTTCAGCAGAGATCAGAGGCTGCACTTCAGGACTAACCCTGCACTATAAAACCAGAGCTTCTTCATTTCAAATCTTCCACACTGACTTGTGCATCATCACAAAGTGGCGAAACCCATGTGACACAGAAGCAGGAAATGACTTTTTTTTTTTACTGAACTGTGACTGGAAGAAGCCACGGGTCCGGTGTTAGAGCCGGACCTCTGCACATGAAGCATGACTATGGTTAAAAAGTCAGAGAGTCTGACATTGTACAAGAGCTAAAGATCTGTGAACATGAGGGTCAGGTGAGCTCAGTCCAATAAAGACACCGGCACCACAGTTTGAAAACAGTTCCTCCATTATTTATTTGCATGATAGTATTGTTAGCGTCTCCACGTCAAACTCAGTCCCTCCAAGATTTTGCAGTTTTTCAGATTATTGCGAGCAAACATTTTGATTCTGAAATCTTTATAAAACGAAAAACAGGCCTTTTGCAGGATCCACTCATTTTGGGAGAAAAAGTGCTGCTTTTTGGGAGAAGAATGATTGAATGAACAAAGTTAACAAACACGTCCGTCATCGCCGCAGAACTGCGACGATCGGACGAAGAAATTGTGGCTCACATCACTTGTAATGCAGCTTTTTTTTTGGTCTTGCCAAGGGATCTGCTGATTGAAACACTCCAAAATCCTGGGGCGACTCCGACATATAAACACACAGCTATCAAAGATTATTATCCTTCTGGAAAGAAAATCGTGTAATAGCCACAGTCACTAACAATAAAGCCAAAGCTAGCTAGAAAGGTAAATACTGTTGGTAGTTACACTATGCTATGTGACAAAGCTATGAGGAAGACAGCAAGTTTCCTTGATCAAGGTAGCTACTATTCAGTCACACTTTTTGGGAAAGGCAACGGATGTCATTGCTCGAAATAACAATTGTAAAAAAGTAAGCACTAATATAAAACAAGGAATGATATGAAAAGCAGTTAAAAAACAGACAATCTTCATCTAAACTATCGTAGAGACTAGTGAGAAAGGCCACAAGGTTCACAGAGAGAGAACATGAGAAAACTCCTACAGTAAAAAGCTTAAACAAGGCAGTCCAGCAAACAAATGTGCATTTTAATATAAAGGCAATTTGTACACTTATTACAGTATAGTTTAAGGTTTTCTCATTCACACACACTCATTCGTTTAGGATTTTCTCCATCCCATCATAAACACAGGTCCACATGTGGCCGCCAGCCTGCTCTTCTTCACAGACTTCCTGCTCGTGAATGCAGCTAAAAAAAAAACTTCAGATCAACGGTTTATCGTCACATTTGTCGCCTTCTTTCATTCTTCATCCGTTTCTTTTATACTTCATCACAAAATCAAGCCCGTGACGTTACCCTTCGCTCACACACACATGCTCCTGCACAGGTCTGCAGCAGCTGGTTGTTTCATCGAAATCAATGAGATTTTGCAGATTAGAGTCCTTTTTAAGAGCAGAGTCAAGTGCTCTGTTAAAAAGAAAAAAGAAAAAGCCTGAATCTCTGAATCTCCTATCAACTGTCAATGTGCTCTGTGTGTGAAAAACAGGGTGAAGATGTGAGAAAACTATACGCAGCACATGCAACTGTTTGGGTTTAATTTCTGCACCCTGTACTTTAACTGTACCCTGTAAACTGTAGAACAGGCCTAAATAAAAGTGTCGCCATTTTAGTTTTTAGACAGATAACACAAACCATCGGGATGCTTTCCTTAAAAAATACTTCTTGAAAAAAATATCAGTCAAATGAAAGTTCACTGATTCCTAAGTTTCTGGCAGATTTATTGGAATCTTTGAGGCCTAGTTCTGTGCTGATTGTGGCTTAAATCAGGTCAAAAGTTGTGATCAAAAACAGGACAAATCTTTGAGAACCAACGTTGTTCTTAAAGACAAGAAACAGAACTCTGAATAAAGTTCAGAGCCGAAGCAAATCCTTCCAAAATCCTAATAATGATACAATGAACAAACAGTAATGTGTTCATCTGAAAACCTCTTCCTGTTTTCTTTCCTTCTGAATGAGCCCTATGAGTGTGTGACTTGTAAAATGAGCGAATCCTGTGCAAGTACTAACCTTGATTATTACAGTAAAAATACATTCAAAGCCTTAATTTCTGCATTTTACAACAGAAGCACAAGACTGACATTGTGCATCTAAAAAGCAAAATAAAATCACCTGGTAAAAACTTTTTTTCTGACTGCAGGTGTAGTCTGTAATCTGCAGCATTTGAAACTCACAGATCTGTCAGAGCCTTGGCTCTGTTTTGTCGCATACATTCAGGACTCTGACTGCTGTGGAAGCAGCTCCGCAGCTCAGCGCGGTGTGGAGCAGGAGGTCGGGGTAAATGCCCAGGGCTTGACTTTGAACAGGGTGGATTTATGGAAACACTGACATCAGTCTCTCAGATTGTTAATGTGGGCACAGATCTTGAGGGCAGGACCTAGCTTGATGTTCATGGTGGACATGAGATGCTCCTCCTTCAGCAGCAGCAGGGCCTGTCCGTCAATCTCCTGCGACAGGAACTGGGAGGCGAGCTCCTCGCAGCCTGCGAAGAGGAGGAGGACGAAGATGGAGAGAGAGAGAGAGAGAGAGAGAGAGAGAGAGAGAAATGGAAAAGGTGGACAACACAGAAAACAAAGACAGAGAAAAAAGGAGCAATGAAATCAATGATTAAAATGTAAAAAAAATGGAACAAAAAAGCGTTGAAGATGCAGAAAAAGAGAAAAGAGTGGAAATTTAGGATCTATTAACAAAAACAATTGAAGAGGACTCAGGTTTTCAGGTATTTCTGCCTAAAAAAATACATTAATGACTGATCGATTACAAAGAGGGTTGAAGATTATTCTTCTGACTATTAGCAGTTGAATGAGTGTGTGTGAACCTTGCAGCGAGGAGATGAACTGTGAGACTTCCTCCACGCTCCACTGGCCGGGGCTCGCGGGCAGGCAGCCGGGTGCGGCGCTGTCCGTCGGGAGCGGGGGAGGCGGCTGGTGGCAGGAGGCCGAGGAGGCGGGCGACAGGGACATGGGGTCGTCGTCGTCCTCCTCTCCGCTGGACTCGTCCTCTGAATGGCTGGACTCTGAGCGGCACTGTGGGGAGGGGGAGAGGCAGAGGAGCCCGTGAGCAAAGGTTAAAGTGTCGTCACTGAAATAAAGAGCTAGGCAGAGAGAAGGTGAGAGAGCGATTCTAGTTATGAGCTTTGGTTGTACAGCCTGTAGTGCTTACTTGTAGCCACTAGGGGGAAGACACGCTAAACATGACTGATTGAAAAGCTGATCCAGAGGTTGGCCTCCACCTCAAAATGTGCTCATGCATAAGTGTATATGTGTAAATGTTTAGGTGTCCACATACTTTTGGCCATCTAATACACCTTTCTGCAAGATCAATCAAAATGAACAGAACTAATCTAAAATGACTTATTCTCTCCAGGCTAATTGAGAAATTTTCTTGGCAAATTAAAACCTGTGAGTAAATGACAAAATCTTTTGCTTCAACCTTTTGTTTGTTTTGTTTTTTTTGTACAATCTCAATCCCTGCAGCCTCCAGCAAGACTAATTAACCAAATGTAGTTCATCTGCACCAGCTGAGGCAAATTTAAAAACAGTAATCTCTGACTTCCACAGGGCATCGTCTAAGAGTAGGTACCTGCCACACTTTATTATATTAATAGTTTTATGCATTGAGCACTGGAACACTTATCGGTAGATCTTGATTTTCTCAACTCCCAAATCTTTCAAAACAACTAATGAACGTTCCATTTGTCTCGACCCATTCTCACCTTCACAGGTATGGGTCTCCCTGCTATCTTGGCACTGGCTATCTCCGAGCTGGTCCTGCGGGGAACCCTCCGCCTGGCGATCCCTCCCTCCTCGTCCGAGTTGGACAGGTGACCTCCTTGGTCCTGATCCGGAGCGTGGCCTTGACCTTGACGCATGCAGAAGTTCTGCCTGAAGCTGACGTTGTACCTGGGGAACCAATACATACTGTATCGTAGACAAAGAGTGACATATACGGTACTGAAGCCAAGACGAGCAACACATACAGTTCTTATCTCTTTGCACCATACGCGGTATATAATCTATACACATGTAGTGGGCAAAGGGACAAATGCAAAGCAGGAGCAGAAAATGTCAAATCATAGGCCGACAGCATACTGTTTCAAACAATGCAGAGAGAGCATTGTTTATCTAGAGAAACACCATAAATACATTTTAACATGGAGAGAAAATAACAACTAACTGGACTCGACTGCAATTTGACAAAACACACATAAGTTCATGCCATTTGTTTGTAGAGAGAAGTGGATGAAGTGACGCTACCACAGTATTCAAACACAGGACTAAAACATGGGAACAGAAAACACACAGTCCATGCAGTGAAATGTGCAGCTGGAGCCACCTGAGAACTCTCACTGTGCCGTCGGACTGCGTCCTCCATCACCAGCTGGTGACGTGTGTTCATTTAACAGTGTGACTGAGATCAGAACACAGCTCTCAGCAGCACAGTGAGTCTGTTCTAACATGGCTTCCACTGCACACAGTACATCAGAGTTCATGCATGTTGAAGTACCTCTTGGCACAAGACATGGAGCAGAACCTTTTGGTGCCTCTGAACTGGCTGGCGGGAGCAAAGTTTTTGCAGTACTCACACTTCAGCACTGAGGGGGGGGGGTTTGGAGGGAAAACAGTTAACACGGTGTTAATACACTGCTGCAACAGCCACATCAGAAAATATCAACTGAACTCAAACAGCTTTAACAGTGTCATCATCCCACAGTGAGAAGAGAAGAATGTCAGATTTCGCTGCCTTCCAGTCCGAGTGAGAGGTGGGAAACTCCCGGCTCAAAGCTTGTAATTAAAACCTGGGTGCGTTCCTGTGGCCCGGCTCGCACAAACATCCAGCGTGTTGTTGCACAATGTAAAAGGCTGCACTCTGAGTCTGTGTTATTGTCTGTGTCGCACGGCCGGACGGATGAATGTTCAGCAGAGAAACATCCATCTCATGTTCGTTTATGTCTCACACGTCTCCTGTCACTCAAACCTGCTCACTACAGCTCACCATCCAGCAGCTAACTTAACCTTACATATCCCTGTGTACACACTGATCTCGGCTGGTTTCAGGTTCCACGCAGCTTTTAAATGGAATGAACCGTCCTCACACTAGAGTCTAACGTTCCCCTCTGAGATTTTAAAGCTTTATCATCTGATGTTTTTTGTGATTTTTGCAACTGTTTTCATTCATTTCTAACTGATTGTGTTCTTGAATGCTTCTTGTTCTCTTGTTGAAAAGAGATCTTAATTTCTCAGTCTGCTCGATTAAATAAAGAAGAAATAGAAAAACGTTTGGCAAAGTTAACGAGCAAATTAGCACAGACAGTTAGCGCTAATTCATGTCCTTACACTTTCTCTGCAAAGCTGTTTTGAATTATTTTACTTATGTGAAAAAAAAATCCTATTTCAGTGTATTTTGAGGATTGTAAATATTTTATAGTGATAAGTGCAGCTCAGGAATCTCACAGATGAGTAACCGACCATGTTTGTCACGTGGGATTCTGACTTGAAGCAAACATACGATTTTCTGACCTCAGGCTCGTCTGGAAGGCAGCAGAGCTTTCAGAGCAGCGCGGCTGTTACCTGTCGCTGTCGTTACTGTCTCTGATTGGTTCGTGTCCGGGCTGTCGTTGGTTAAATCCTCACCAGCCGAGTCCTTCACTGAACCACACACCTGTCAAATCAAACAGCAGGAAGTGAAAAGGTTGGGCCATCAGACCTGCGTCACTATTGTGTTTGAGAGAGATCATAAAAACTACAAATCCCATGCACTCACAGGGAAAGGCTCCGCCCCTTCCTGGATGACGAAGCCCTCGATGAGGTGTGTGAGGACGTTCGGTTTGACCACAGCCTGGGGGAGGGGGGCTCTCTCGCCCTGGCCGCAGACCCCGCGGGACACTGCCGTCACCGGGGAGGGAGGGGGGGAGGCTGGGGGAGCAGCGACCGAGCCTGGTGGGAGGTGGAGCCGTAAACACTGTGTAACAGGACAATTCAAAGAAACGTGTTGGCTAATTACTGACAGACATGTTTGTGAGTCGTTACCTGCTTTGACGGGATTGGTCGGGAGTGCCGAGGCGTGATCTCTGACTGGCTGGAGCCGTGGAGGGGAGGGGCCGTCCTCGTCATTGGCTGAATTAGAGTCTGACTTTCTCTTCAGGGAGCCAGTCGACTGCTTTCCCTAGAAAAACAAACAAACATCAGTTTAAAGAGACGAACAGATGAAAAGACAAGAGAAGAGCTGAGTTGGCCACTGTTATAAATCTTATTTAAACAGCCTGAAATCACATGGTTCCCTCAGAGGGCTCAAAAATCTGCACAGAATCTGACGCCGTCTATTTAGAAACCTCGACTTGGAGAAGAAAGAACACAGAGCAGACAGACAGACGACAAAGTGGTACAAAGTCCTGTGAACGGAGGGAGGTGAAAATGAAAGCTGAGCTCACAATAGTCAATAGAACTGAAAGTAAATAAACTGTTGTGAAATCATATGTGAGGTTTGAAAAAGAAAAGAGTGCATGAAATCTCGAGCAGTTAACAGTCATCAGCTGACCTGCGGCGTCTGACTTCCTGATGAGTCTCCATTGGTGGTCACGCCAGCTGATGCTCCCCTCTGCTCGTCCGTCGCCAGGGGGAGAGAGAGGGAGGAGCGAGACACGGAGGCGGGAGGAGAGGAGACGGTGGGGGACTGGGAGGAGGCAGGGCTCGAAGCCAGGGCTCCGTTCTGACCCTGTCCAGAGCTCTGATTGGCCTGCGGGTGCACCTGAGAGACCTGAGCCAACGGGGGAGCCTCCTGGGGCGACTGCAGCGTCTTTAGCCCCACCCCTCGGCCCACGACTCCGCCCTCCCTGGAGGCGATGGACGCCACCATGGTGAGCAGGCTGGACGAGCTGCTGAGGACGGCGGCTCCGTCCTGGCAGCAGCTGCCCCGGGCCAGAGCCAGGGCCTGGGTGTTTCCCAGCGTGCTCTGCCTCGCCCCCACGATCTGGACCGGGATGTGTGGCGGCTGCGGGGGCTGGGCGGCGGCGCTGGAGGGCGGCGGGGCAGGTAGGATGGGAGGGGGGTTCCTGGAAGGCAGCTGGAGCGGCAGGCGGAGCCCCTGCAGAGTTTTGGGTTGGATGGGGATGGGTCCATTGCCGTGGCCCGGTTTCTCCGTACTGAGCGAGGTCTTCTGCAGCGGCTGCACCACCAGGGTCTGAGCGTTGACGGCCGGTTTGATGGTGGCCGTGCCCACAGGATAGCCATGGGGCTGGGATGCCGCGCTGGACGTCAGGACCAGCGTGTGTGCTGCCGTGGGAGCCGTGGTTCCTGTGGTCAGAGTCCGGGTGCCGTGGAGCAGGAGCTGGGAGAGAGGGATGGAGGAGGTGGAGGACGAGGAGGAGGCGCCAGAGGAGGAGGAGGGGTGGGCTTTGAGGTTGGTGGGCTGAGGGTACGTGGGGATTTTGATGTGGGGCGGCTGGGGCTGAGGCTGGCTCGGCTTGGTGGGGGACTGGGAGTTGGTCTGGTGGGAGGGCTGCACCAGGGAGTACGCAGCTGAGGAGAGAGAGAGACAACATTTACACACTGACATTCATGACAATTGCAGCACATTTGTAAAACAGGTTTGTTGAGTTTTGGCAGGAAATTGTCAGCTTTAAAAAAAATAAATTGTGAATTAATTCATGAACAAAATGGAGAGAAAGGCAGAGTCCAGGTTGTCTTTCCTTTCCTCCCTACCTGACTCACTCCTCTCTGGAGCTTCAGTCTTAACACCTTTGGTACTGGACACACCTCGCATGGCCAGATTCTGCACCTGGAGCCGGGGGGGGAGGGGAGAGAGTGAAGAAACATGAAGAGCAAACTCTGGCAAGGAATCAGAAAAAGACTCAGAGTTAGTAAATCATCAACACATCTGCTCCACAGACCTGGTCGTTATCTGATTGGCTGCTGGAAGAGGAAGTCGGCGTCGCTTCCTGTTGCTGTTGCTGAGCCTGTGGTTGCTGGGCGACGGTTGCCACGGCAGCGGTTGCTGTGCTGCCAGGCATAAAGATGAGCTGCGAGGAGATGGGGGCCCTCAGGGAGCGGTTGACCTGCAGGACGACAGCACGGCCATCAGACGCACAGAAACTGAACCAGGACTGGTGTCGAGAAGAATCAGTGTGACAACAAACATCCTCACTCTGCTTTACGAAACTGCTGTGTAATAATGAAGACTTGTAACTTTGGTTGGAACATGATCTGATTTCATAAAATACTACAACCCACAATTTTAAAAAAAAGCTCAAACACTGAATTCAATCATTCACAAACAAACTGGATTTACTGACACGAGTTCCACTCACCCTCAGGTACATTTGCCCCTGCCCCCCCGCCGTCCCACTCAGCAGCACTGACTGGCTGATTGTGGACGTTGCCGAGGCGCCCATCGGACGGCTGCTGGTTGTCGACCCTGATCCAGATGTTACACTGGCCTGTCGACGACAGTGAGTCAGTTCAATGTGCAGAACTGATGCTGCTGTTTTTTAATGCATTACTTTAAAGAGTCAATCAGGAGAAAGTGTTAAAGTGAAGCTGGACATTCAACAGAAAACAACTTCGACAGAAAGCAAGTATTTGGGTGTAACCACGGTAACAGTGCGTACAGCTGTGGTGCTGGTGGTCTGAGAAGAGCTGCTGCTGGAAGGACTGGACTGACGACTGGCTGCCAGAGTGGCCTGGAAGGAAGAGGAGAGGAGCTTCAGTTTCAGTCTGCTGCAGACTCACAGTCCAATGTTCACCATGTCACAGTGTTTAACCTTTACGGAGGCTTGATGTAACATCCACACACCTTTACCTGCTGCACGGCGGCCAGGTTCTGCAGCTGAGCGTTGTTGATCTGCTGCTGCAGCATCAGCTGCTGGAAGTACTGAGCTGCATTGGGCTGCCTCTGTAAGGCCTGCAGGGCCTGGAGGGGGGGGGGCAAACGACAGATCAACAAGCAGTTAGGCAAAGAGATGAGCGAGAAGTAGAGGAAAAGAGGACAAGAGGAGAGGATGTGAGGAGGATGAGGATGATGGAACAAGTAGAGAAGAAGAGAGACGGCAAACGACGAGGGGGGGGCAGAAGGAAGCAGGAGACATCATATAGAAAGAGTTGGAAGAAAAAGGAGGAACAGAGGTCTGAAAAATGAGACGAGGAGTAAGAGAAACGAGGGCAGAGGCAGCAGAGAGGGGGGGGGGCGCTGTGGCAGAGCGTGCAGCCTCCTGCCAGCCGCCTGATGTACGAGCAGAGCGTCGTACAGTCAGACGCTGAGGGATGAAAGCGAGCGCGGCGGGCTGGATTAGCGTGCGCAGGGTGACAGAGACAGATGGCCGTGCAGGGTGACAGAAGCCCGGGAAAATTACACCGAGCCTCCATCAACCCGGCACGACTCAATCTCCTCTCTCCACCTCCCTGCTTCAGCCGCCCTCCATCACTCCGCCCGTCAGCTCCCACATAAATCAGAAAATATAAAGACAAACATGAGCGTCCCCCCGAGCTCACGAACACAAACAGGCTGCGTTTACACTTCCTGTGTCTTTGTCATGGGAAAACTGATGTTTGTGAGAAACTGGCAGCACTCAATGAAACATAAACCAAAGAAGAAAATGATGGACTTCACAACAATTACATTCTTCTTCTATGCAAAATTATACCTCACAGAAAAGAAGGGTTTATTTCCCAAACCCACACTGGCCTGGAAATAATGGCCCACATTAAAATGAACAACCCTCACGTCGTCATTCCTCATTTTCTCTAGAATCTATTGGAAGTGGATTTTTTTTTTTTAATCACTTTGTTCTTCTTTGAGAGCAGAGTCACATGGTGCCATCTGATCCCCAGGCAGCCAGCCTACTTGTGGTCTGCTCCAATGTTCCAGTTAGACACGTGTGACCACATCTGTAACGTCCAGCAGAACAACACCAGCTCAATCTCTTCATTTACCCATAATCCTCTGTTGTGACTCTCGTGTTTGCTGCTGGATCGTCGTCCTCTGGGCTACAGAGGTTTATGGGTTTTCAATTTTATCATAGAGGGAATGTGCCCTTGTTTATTGGTAAATGATAAGAAGATAAAAGCAACTACGCATGAATAAGATTTAGAAAATTCAGAATAACGGATTTTTTTTTTAATTCAATAAAAAAAAAAAAAATAAAGGCCTTGATGTGTTCACTGATGCCACACAGTACATTCAGGTGTATCTCAGTTTGTGTTATTGGTTCGTGCAGTATTATGTCATCAATCCTCAACAAGCAACAAGGAGCTGAACAATCTCACATCACTGACAAATACAGCAAACCAGACCCAGAACAGCATCGTCTGCATCACTGGATCTGATGATTGAATCAGTGTCAGAGATAAATGAAAGTGAACAATGAACAGAATAGTTTTTGTTTCTTATTAAGGACCAGACGAAGCTGCCCCCCCCCAACGTAACAGAAAAGGACAACAAAATGGAAAATAGACAAGAATTGAAGATGAGTTTTATCATCATTGTTTTAACTTTGGGGAGAATAAACAAATTCTGTTACTAATAAATAAGTCGTAAATTTTTCTGACCCTGTTGTCAAGAGAAGAAGAAGCTGGACAGAATTAAAACCTGTAAACACACACACACACACACAAACGCACACGCACACACACACACACACACACACACACACACACACACACACACACCTACCTGCACGGCCTGTCTTTCATACAGAGACATGGAGTTCATGGGAGAGGGGCGGGAGCTGGTCCCTGACGCGGCGCTCCCATTGGTCGAGGCCCCCTGCTGGTTCTGCTCTCCATCCGTCTCCATGGCTGCTGAGGAGACGAGAGGAGACGTCCATCATCAAACACAGAGACACACACACACACACACGCTCGCTCTGAGATGAAGAAGCAGCTGCTCCTGACACACACATTTCTCCACCAAGCAGCTCTGACTCTGACTGATCTGAAAACTGTTGGACTGATGCTTTCAACATCTTTAAATTTGACCTTTTCTCAGCGTCACATGACAATAATTCACAACTTTTCTGGCAGAAGACGGAGACTCAAGACAACGTCCACAAACTGTGTTACAGCTTATTAATGACACAGTCACCTGCTGCACATGGACAAACAAAGGGTTAAATAATAAATGAAAAACATGATAAATGATTAAAATCTACAAAATTAAAAAACAGAAGAAGAAGAAAAAGAAGATTTAGACTTGTAGAAAGCTGCTTCCTAAAGAAACAGAAAACCTTGATTTTAAACATTTGAGGAAAATTGTGAAATTTTGTGTGTGAAAATTCAAACTTGTCAATAAATGCACATCAGCTGTAAACAGAATCTGCAATTTAAAAAAAAATCCAATACAGTTTTACACATGTTTCAGACATTAACAGGCAGCGCTACAGAGCTGGATCTTCGATATGTTGCCATGTTTGTTTGTGGATGAGAAGATCAACATTTTACCAAACAGTCGTTTCTCAAAGAACTGACATGTTGTATAAAGTGATTTTGGCTGAAGTGATGCAGGACGGTTCAGGACGACACTGATACAACATCTGAGAGTGTGAAAACATCTGGAACACGCTGGCTGATGTTAGAGCTGTCTGATGAGCATCTGTTCAACTGAAGAACAACTGAGCTGAATGTTTTACTAAATGAGCTCACACGAGTCCTCAGTGGAGTTTCTGTCTGTCTGACACATGCTGCACTGATTGATCCTGGATCAGCATCAATACATCAGCTCAGTTCTCACATTTCTGTTTCTCTGGAGCAGAAGGAAGAATCTAGTTCGTTAGAGTCTGCAGACACAAGCAGGATTTTACAAAAAACAAATATAAACACATGAAGAAAATATTTTTTTTCTTCTCTTTTTTTCCATCATAATGAGCTGAGGCCTCAGATCCTGCAAAGCTCTGATCAGACCAGAGTCTTCACCTGCTCCTCACACTGACTCTGTAACTGAAACTGTATTTATTTCACGTTTTTATTTTCCAAGTTTCAGCATCAACATGAAGCTGTTTGGATCAGCTGCTTCATCCATCTCATCCCTGCAGGATCATTCTGACACACACACACACACACACACACACACACACACACACACACACACACACACACACACACACACACACACAC
>JBBMOC010000352.1:49534-81223 GCA_037975185.1 Centropyge bicolor
GAGAGAGAGAGAGAGAGAGAGAGAGAGAGAGAGAGAGAGAGAGAGAGAGAGAAAATGACACACACAATATCCCATCAGCCATTTCCATGGATACGGACGGGACGATAAAGGACGTGTCGGGGAGGAAACAAAGCAGACTGACAGAGGTGGAATAAAGAGAAGAGATGAGGCCGTTCAGTGGAGACATGAAGGGTTAATCCTGTCTGCAAACCTTCAAATGAAGAGTCTGAAAAAAGAGCTGAAGAGGACGAGTCTCTCATCGGCGACAGAGTGACGGCTGCTGCCATCACACACACAAAGAATCATCCGGATGAAGATGTCATCGATTCACTGCTGCTGTAAAGTTTAAGCTTTTAAAAACACATCAGCCATGATGTGATCCTGCTAATGTGACCAGGAGGATTGTGTGGCTGCTGAAACGTTTCACATGTTGCTTCATCAGATTCTCTCTTTGTCTCTGAATGATCAGGTGATTCCATGATGCTCTGCAAAAAGTCGATAATAGTAATAATAATAACTGTCTACATTAGATGTTACATTAGAGGATGAGTGAATGAATGCATATGTTCCCATAAGACACCACAAATATCAGAATATCATTAACATTAATTTCCTCATAAGATAAAGCAGATTTTACACTCAGCTCATTTGTCCCATTAATTGCATCTCGTTATCTTATAGACATGAAACATGTAGATCTAATTTTGTACAGCGAGAAAATAAAATATAGAATAACACCTGAATGAATGTTAATGTAATGTTTTGAAATTAATATAAACTGTAATTTATGATGAATATAAATGTTAATGTTTCCTCTCTTTTCCTTTGTGTCATAACTGACTTGTTGCTGTGTGCATTTTAAATTAAAGTCCATCATCGCTGTGTGTGAATCATGTGCAGGAACAGTAACCTGTTGCACCTGTTTCCCTGGATGTGTCGGTGTTAAAAAGTCACAGTGTCAGAGACTCACAGCAGAAGGTCTGGAGCAGAGTGATGACGATGAGCAGGAAGCAGAGCAGAGAGAGGAAGTGAGCCAGCTGTCTGTACTGACTGACACAACCTGAGAAAACAACAGACAGGAGACGACACTTCACACATCAGTCCTGCATTTACACAGAGGCTCAGTTCAACCAGATCAGTGCTGAGCTCCAGCAGTGAATCTGCTCTGTGTGAGGCTGATGGTGCTGTTCCACTGAAACTAATACATGTGAATCATATTAATGACCATGTTGTGCTGCTGCTGATCCTGCAGATGTGCCTGATTCACCCACAGCCTGTGTTTTCCCACTCACCTCTAAAGAAATCCAGACATGCCGACAGTTTCGTTTCTACTTGCTGCAGTGAGGAGGACGCTGCAGGGACTTCCTGCCCGCCGCCGCCGCCAGGTCTGTAGGTCATCTTAAATAACTGAGATATTGTTTCTGCAAAGAAACGTTTGTGATCAGTTTTCAAATGTTGTTTTGACGGTTTGATAAAATCCACATTATCAAACTATCAAACTGGGGGGGGGGGGGTCTTCTCAGAACAGCAAATACAGCTGAACCTCTCAGCCCCAGCGTGGCCGAGGAGCAGAGGGACAAATGGACTTAACTGTTTTTATATCACGGCTGTTATTGTTGTTTGGAACATTTAAACTATTCACCAGATCCTGAAGAGCAGCTCATTCAAATAATCATCAGCTCATGTGACAATCAGTGAAACTCAACAGTCTTCTGAAACCCACTTGACTCCGTCCAAGCAAGCACTTGATTTTACAGTAAATCGTTGAAAACAAAACGTGGAAATTGCAGCACTCCAAAAAATCCACTTAATGCACTCGACGCCTGTGTGAAGGGAAAAGCCTTTCACTTCATTCTGTAACGTTCAAAAGTTCACTTTATAATGAGGTTTGCTCATTACCAACATTTGAAGTTGAAATGGAAACATGTGGCTGTAAACAAGGAGAACACAGTACTTCTGTCTGCAGACGTGTCCTGTTGTTCTTCCAGCAGAGCTGATCCGTTCTTCTCTCCCATCGTCTCATTAGATCCAACAGACACGAAGGTTTGGTTCTGCTCTGATGGCTCATGTGTCTGTTTGCTGCTGGCTCCTGTTTAACATAGAATGATATATCTCATATGAAAATACTGGCTCCTCTGCAGCTACATGCAAACCAGCACTGATAACAACAGAAGTGAAGCTCGAGCCACCATCACCTCTAGCTCTCACTACTCTCTGTGTAGGGGGGGGGGGGGGGTCCACCTTCACACAGCCCTGTCTGAGCACAGGGGGGTCACAGGTAACACCTGCAGTCTGTGGACGACAGTCAGTTAAGTACAACTGTACAAATCAGCTCTTTGAAAAAACAGTCATTCAGAAAGAAAACTGTTCAAGTGACAGAGCCCTCTAGTGGCTGCAACAGGAAGTAACAGAAGTCAGGTCTCAATCGTTCCCTAATCGAATGTTACTCGACCCAGTTCAGGACATTTAGTCAAACATGAATCATCATGAAACAGTTGTTTTTCAGCAGTGATTTGTATCAGACTGACAGATGAACGATCGGGTGACTGATCAGAAAACGCTTCCGTGTGTTGCTCTGGACGACACTGACAAATGACAATGGTTCCTCCGTAAAAAAAAAAAAAAAACATCGGCGGCTCTTCTTTTCTTGCATTTCTGACAGAGAAGATGCTCAAGACATATATGCATGTGATCATTTGTGCAACGTTCAAAGAAATGAGTTTGTCGTTCGGTTTGAATTCATAAAATATTTCAAATAGTTTTATTCAAAATCCTGACATTTATACAAATATTTGACAGCGTTTATAGTGCATTTTCTTCCTCTTTCAAGTTTTACAATTCAGTATATAGTTTTGGCTTATACATGAGGGAGGGACTGAACACGATGTAACACTTTATATATTTACAGCCAAAGACACAAAGATAACAAAAAAAACCTAATAGACGTTAAAATGTACACCAAAGGCCAGAATCAGCAAGTCTTCATGCACATGTCATGGTGTTACTGTCGACACTGAGCTACACAGTTCTGCAGGAGCTGAAGCCTATGGAGACATGTGACATGCATTTGGCCCACTATCATCAGAAAAACGGGAGCATGGTTTCAAAGTGCAGCTCGTCTTGGCATCACAGTCGAAGTGTTTACAGCTGTAGTGCGACAGCGCGGGGACGACGTGGTCCTGAGTTTGACTCAGAGCGCTGCTCCCAGAGACGTGCTTCACACACAAACACAGGGTGAACAGTGGCTGGAGAAAGTGCTATCAACTCATTTACAATATGAGAAACGTTTTTAATCATCAAAAACAAACTATGAGATAATTTACATGTACAAAAACCTCTTTGGTTATAAAAACATGAAGGTGCATCTACAAACAGTTAACATGAGATCAACAACGTCTCATGGCTTTACCTTCCCCGAGCTTGTGCAAGTGTGTGTGTGTGTGTGTGTGTGTGTGTGTGTGTGTGACTCTGCCATGTGGTTTGAGCCGGTTGGAAATAGGCAGGATCAGATCAGCTGTCCACAGGTAAATCCTGCTGTAAGCCGCCGGTTGCCGAGGAGACGTCAGCATCACGGCGGCTGACACGCCGGGCGGGCGGCTGAGGCCGCGTTGATGCAGTCAGGTGGCTCATGTCATGTCTGACGCTGAGCTCTTATGTAACACATGAAGCAGATTCACTTAAAGATAGACAGAGAATGTTTTCAGTTTAAAACATCAGACTCAGCTCTGCATTGACAAAATGCATTTTTATAGTTATGGAGAAGACATAACACCTGGATTACACTTTGATTTCTTTCTAAAAAAAAAGCCTGTTGTAGAGTTTTCAATATGAAATACTAGTATCAAACAGTCAAAATCTCTCTCTGCATTTCAAAAAGTCCTTTGTGTCCAGCAACGAGCAGATATTCGATTGTCAATAATTAATCAAGCAGGATGAATCATGGCGGCTCAAGTTTCCATGCGGCTTCATCTGTAAGCCACTCTTTCTCCTCCTGCCGTGTTTATGTCGCTCACATACCCAACAAAAACAAGCTGTTGCTAGCGAGCTAATGGCAACCAGCAACCTTTCCACCTGTTCTGATGGAGTGAAATCCTATTATGTGTGGTGGATCTCTGTCAGAGCCGCCGCGGTCGTGACCACACGGCCGGTAAATCCAAAGCCCCGTGCTCTTTGGAGCCTTCAAAGTCGTCCTGCCGCCGGCGTGGGAGCGAAGCGGCGTGGGTGCAGGTGGAGAAGGTGGAGAAGGCAGACAGATCTAACAGGCAAAATATAGAAGAAACAGCAAACAACTCCTGGCTCTGTCAGTGGCCCGTGGCTGAGCTTGTGTTAAACGTCTGCAGACCAGCAGGATGAAAAACCGGAACGTGCAGTGAAATAAATCATCCCCCATCTTTGATCCTTAACAACCACTCTCCAACTATTCCTGACGTGAGCATGTGATCCGAAATGTGGGGCGACGCCGCTGCAGCTCTGGGTGTGGTGAATGGGTGGGTGGGGGTCGGTCCTCAGTGGCAGGGCTCAAAGGGAAACTCGGCGAGGCCTCCGTGGAGCTCCACCCACTCCTCTGACCAGGACATGACGTCGCCCACGAGGTGGCCTCCGCAGGTGGCCTGGCCGTGGATCTCGCCGGGCGTCAGGACTCTGGACCAGAACTGGAGATCGGCCAACTCTCCCATGAAGGACTGAGTGACGTCGAAGCGGCCTCCCATCGTGTCCTGCGAAGAACAGATGGGAAATGTTGCACGGGTCGATACTGACTGATGATCGAAGTGTGAGCTTTTGACCGTCAGAAAACAAAGATCGTAGCTAAGATCAGGTGATTCCAGCAGGACTTTGTAGATTTGCACTAAACATTGGCATTGGACGTAAAGTTTGAGGTGCAGCCTTAAACATAATTCTCACGTTATACTGGGATGATGCACCAAGATCTCCAAACCGGTTTGACTGCCACCTCTTCGTGGTCCAGACCTGCTTCACGTGAACTTACTATTTGTCCATCTAGACCTCAGTCTGGAGGCTGCAGTTCTTACCTGCTCCTGGCCCAGGATGAAGGTCCCTCCAGGTCTGATGGGGTGCCAGGACGACAGGTTCTGCCCCGTGCCTTTCTTCACCCCGTCCTGGTAGGCCTCCCACACGCCGTCGCGCGTCGACCACGTCACGCACAGGTGATGCCACTTCCCGTCTGTCATGGTTATGGGCAAAGTCACGGCCTAAACCGGCAGGTGGACGGACAGGTGGACAAAGCTGGGATCAGTGCTTCAGGTTTTGAATTTAAAGAAACGTTAGAAAATGTCGTGCTTAATAAAGTCGTATATTTGTCACTGAGGTGATTCAGCCTGTAATTGCTTAATGGGATAACTGAGGCCGGACCCGACAAGAGACGACACAACTCCCAAATCAAATAATCGTAAATGATCATCGACGCAGAAACAAGGCGACAGAAAAACCAAACAGAGCTGAGTTCCTTCTTTCCCAAACACCATCACTTTGCTGCGAGCGCTCACTAATGTAGGAAAGTAGATTAGCACAACATGAGACCATCCACTCTGTTCATCCTCATAAACTCCAGCAGATTAATTAAAGCCTGAGATTAATCTGCGTTCTGAAGATGGTTGAACTGTGTCATTGATCACTTCGCTGTTTGCCAAGTGTGTGACTTGCAGAAAACACGAACGCTCATCCCTTCTGCTAACGTCGCTCCTGCAAGACAATTAGGCTAATCAATTACGTTAATCAGATTAATTGCTTTGTTGATTTGTTTGTTGAGCTGGCTGCTCACCGTCCCGGGGCCAGGAAGGGAAAAAGACAAACATCTGTCTTCCGCTTCAGGAAACAGCCTTTCGGAGAATGAAAGATTAGGAGGCTGATACAGTAATTGAATAATTTGTGTGTCAAGAATCTGTTCAAGTTGAAGTAAAACCACAAAGTATCATTGAAACTGAGGCAGTTTTCACGTGAATGAAAATTGGGATTTGACGAAAGGTTCGATTTCTCAACAGCAAAAAGAAAAAAAAAATCTGTTGTTTGCAAATTGTTTCTTTCAGATTCTGATGCACATGCACAGATCAGAAACCCTTTCTCTTCCTCCTCGGTCTGTCTGAAGGTCAAAAACTGAATATGTCGCATTAGTTTGTTAGCAACAAAATTAGAATAAATTTTAGAAAATATTTACCGTTAGCATAAACAGGCTAATGCATTCTAAGTTATCAGGGCACGCCACGTTTTCATTTTCATTCCAAACGCTTCAGCAGCGTTTCACTGACATGTTTCACTCAGGTATTTTCATTTTACGTATTTTCATTTTCATTTTACGTTTCAGGTTCATGTTTCATTAATGAATGCACAATTATCCAGAGCAGTCGTCATATTTACATGGGTTCGTTCATTGAGATAAAAGCTGTAGAAATTGCTCTGCTAGTCTTGTTGCAGGAGAAAAACAGGAGAGAATTCTTATATACAGAACCAGCATGATCGATACTCCAGGACAGAAGCAATCTTACCAACGGATTGGCACATCCAGGCTGCCGTACCTCGAGTACAGGAGTCAAACAATTGTGGCTTTAACCCTGTACACACTTCTGTTTCATTGTCAGAGGCACAGATGCATTTCAGTGCCTTTACCTTGTCGTTGATGAGCAGCTCCATGGGGTTGCTGCCCCATTCGATGAGCACCAGCTCGTTAGCTTGTCCGGGCACGGCGTAGGAGAAGGGAGTGCCGAGGCCGGGACCCGTTCCCACCTTCAGCCACAGGCAGATGGTCAGGGCGAAGAGCTCGTTGACCACCGACCGCTTCATCCTGGCGAACATGTAGTTGGTCCTCATGGGGAAGTCGAGCAGGAAAGCGCTGGGACTCTTCAGCTTCTTGTGGTTTCCTGGTGAGTCAGAGAGATTTAAACCAATGTAAATGTGATCTATTGGGATTTTACTGTAATACAAAAACACTGTTTTTAACAAGCGTTTAACTGCTGTATTGTATTCAGACAACTGGTTTCCTCAAAATAGACACCACTCACTTTTAGAAAACTCAACAAACTTGCATATTTTCAAAGATTACGTGTGTGCGGTCTGTGTGTACCATGGTCAGTGTTGCTGTGGTGCAGTTGGCTGAGCACGGTTTCCAGCTTGGCGTGCCCTGTGTGCCCACGCTGACTCGTCTCTTTGCTGCTGAAAGGCAGCCGGCGCGGGTGGTGGTCGTTGCCGTGGTGATCGTCGTGGTGGTTATCGTGGTGGTCGTCATGGTGGTCGTCGTGGTGTCCAGGTCCGTGGTGATAGTCGTGGTGATCATAGTGGTGACCCCCGCCACTGTGATCGTCGTGGTGACGGTGGTCATCGTGATGGTCATTGTAGTGGTCATTGTGGTGGTCATCGTGGTGGTCGCCATGGTGGTCGTCGTGGTGATCATCGTGGTGGTCATCGTGATGGTCACCGTGGTGGTCATCATGGTGACCATCATGGTGGTCATTATGGTGGTCATCGTAGTGGTTGCTGCGATGGCTGCCAAAGTGGCCCGTGCGTCGGCTGTGGTGCGTGTCGAAGTGGTAGTCATGATGGCGATTATAGTGACTGTTGCGTTGGTTGTACCTGCTGCAAAGCATACACACCTTGATGCACCATCTTCCCACATGTAGCTCATCAAGATGGCTCTGGCTTAAGTTGAATAAAAAAGTCTTACCTGTTGGTGCTGTGGTGGCCGTTACGATGGCTGTCGTGGTTGTCATGGTGACTGTCATGGTGGCTGTCGTGGTGGCTGCTGCCGTGGTGGTCGTCGTGGTGGTCATCGTGGTGATCGTCATGGTGACCGTTGCCGTGGTGGTCGTCGTGGTGATCATCGTGGTGGTCGTTGTGGTGACCGTAGTCGTGGTGATCTCTGTAGTAGCTGTGCAGCTGTTCCTCCAGAGCGGTGATCTTCCGCTGCAGGAGTTCTCTCAGGGAGCTGGAGTAGGAGCTGGAGGAGTTCCTGGCCTGAAGGACACACAGAGCTGGATCAGGACTTCTGGCAGTGAGCAGCAGAGGCCCAGACTCTGCACTACAGGATTCAGTTAACACCTTCATACCCAATCATGATCCTATCACCTGTTACCAATGAACCTGTTTACCTGCGGAAGGATCCAAACAGGTGTTTTTGGATCAGTCCACAACTTTCAGTCTTTTGTTGCTCCTGTCCCAATATCATATTTCTAAAGGTTATGATTTATCTACTGCCAGTGGCATGATCCATGTATCTGTTTAGTTTGAATTTATTTGGCACTGTGGGGTTTATTTCATACAGGAGACTGTTCCTACCTCATCAAAATCATCATCATCTCACAAATATACTTGAATAAGAATCCTTATTTACAAGATTGACAAGTTACAAAATACAAAACATGACAAATCCATTTATAAGAAAATGTTACATAATAGAACAGAATTTTTGCTGGGTTTTGATACAAAAACTTTTAATTTCACAAAGCAATTCCAACTCAAGTTCAACTGAAGTAAGTCGACCATGAGGAGGGATCATTTAGTTTACTACTTTCCAAGGTCAAGAACAAACTTTGAGACTTGAAGAACTGTCAAATTTATCAAGTTCTGAGCTTGAAGAAAATTTAGAAAATCACCAAAAAAGAGTTGTTTGCAGCAAATTCAGTGATGGAGTGAATAAGAATTATGATATGACATCTAAAGTTGCAGGTGAACAGTTTCCCCTCCTGCCTTCAAGTCCCTCTTCCTCGCTCGCCCGCACCTCCCTCACCAGCAAATCCGGCTTTGTTCCCTGCCAGCGCACGCCACGATTAATAGCCTCGTCAGGGAGGATGAAGCTAATTGAAGGCGAGGCTGGCGAGCGCGTGGCCAGGGGCCGGTGGCGTAGACATCCTGTTAGAGGAGGGGAGTGACAGAAGGTAAATCCCGGCTCCGCTTCTGTTTTGACTCACACCTTGGAGGGAGATTGAAGGGGATTTCTGGCAACACTTTCCCTGTGCGTGGCCTGAGACCACCTGCGCTGATAATGAGGCTTTCACAGGCCGGCGGGCAGCGGGGTTTTAGTCTCGCAATGTGACACCGGCATCATTAAATGTTGTAACAGAGGCGAGACAGCAGAACCACACGTTTGGCTGGTTTTAGGTGCTGGAACACAATTTAGAGAATATATGACATACGATCACTTCCTGTGCAATATCGACAAATCCTGGGAGAGCAACAACAAGCACTGAGCACTGATTTGGTGATTTGTTGGATTCACACTGAAATTAATGAAACCGTAATTGTTTTTCACCGGATCAGTGGTTTCCAACCTTTTTCGGCTCGTGATACAAAGTTGACTTACTTGGCATGGTTTCTCTGGGGGAATCAGATCCTTAATCTCAAAGCGATTAACCAGGATGAATAAACATTAAATTACAAATAACAAAACTGTCATTCGATGGCTCTGGTTCTCAGAGAGGCCAATACCCTCCCTCTTCTTCCTCCACACCCCCCATCCTTTAAGCTTCACTTGTCTCTCTCCATCATGTGATCACGGGGTTGATCATGTGATACAGGGGTTGTTCGAGGTCAGGGGTGAGGGCTAATCAACTTACAGCAGCTTCCTGTTTGATCTCAGGCTTGGCCACTGATATCCAGTGTGTGTGTGTGATTATCTCCTCCAATGTTTCGTGGTTATAGCTCAGGAGGTAGAGCGGTTGTCCACCACTTGGACGGTTGGTGGTTCGATCCCTGGCCTCTGTAGTCTATGTGTCGAAGTGTCCTTGGGCAAGATACTGAACCCCGAATCGCCCCTGATGGCTGTTCCATCAGAGTGAATGTGAACGTCGCTTTGGATGAAAGCGTCCGCTAAATGAAACTGTAGAGTTTATTCCAGCACTATAGAGAGTGACATCACTTGAAAATATGTATTTTTAGGTCCACTAATGAACTTTTAATGTGGTGAACACAGAAAGTACCCGACAGGTTACCTTGTCTTTGTGAAACACATCCGTCTTAAAGCACTCTGGCAGGAGACATCACCGGCAGCTGACTGCAGCTGAGCTCGTGACCTCTGATGACGCAAGACGTGACCCCAATTAAGTCAAACCTTTGATAGGCTTCTGCCTCCCTGCAGACCGTTCAGCCTTTCTTTGCAGACACATTACTAAGCATTTCAAAGGTGTAGGTCCTTACAGAACGTTCACCCCTTTAACTGGAAACATCAGAGATTTAATTACAGCCATATGAATATATAAAGATATGAGACATTTTTTTTATAGCCGACAGAAGAAACTTGCATTTATTCTTTAAATATTTAAACAGCTTCTGTTCAGTTTGGATCACTAAACGTTTGTTTGAAACCTGCTTCCTGTTTGGCTGTAGAGGCCGAAGCTACAGGTCAAAAAGTCAACCCTTCAGGTCGACTTGTGCAACTCCAGCTCTCACTTTTCTAAGATCTGCTAAGATATGAAGCAGGCTGCAAACTGTCACATGCTGCATTATTGCTTCAGAATGTGATGTGCAGTTGAGCAATTGATCAGGGCACATCTATCTGAACTTTGTTCCAAACTCTCCGTCATCAGCTCAGCCCATTCGAAAAAAAAAAAAAAACAGAGATAAAATAAGATAAAATAAGAGCAGATCTGTTTGTTCCCTTTGTAAGAAACACACACATTTATTTTCCTGATGTGGTTTCAAACAACATGAAGTATATTATTTTATGTTGTTCTTATGTTACGTTGTGGCTCTACACCTCTGTCCTCAGGACTTATTTTATTATGTTGTGTTTTTCTAATTTGATCCATTTTGAACTTTTCATTACCACCAGGGCAGTTTTGTGTTTAAAACTACACTTTGACTTCTTTCTCATGGTTCCTCCTCACTTTTCTCTGAGTGTGTGTTGCAGATTCTTGCACTCACCTGCAAGTTCTCCAGCCTCTCCTTCAGCGTCTGCAGTGTTTTGCCTGTCTGTTCAGGGGAGAAGGAGCTGTGTTTTCCATATGACGGCGTCTTCCTATGGTGGGGGTCCGACCTGTGGCTGCCGTGCGAGTAGTGGTGATCGTTGCTGTGATAAGCCGAAGGCCCGTGGTGTGACGACGGAGACGCGTGGTGGCCGCCATGTTGCCCGTGATGGTCGTCGTGGTTGTTGTCGTGATGGGTATCGTGATGGTTGTCGTGGTGGTTGTCATGGTGACCGATGCTGTGGTGACCTCCGAAGCCCTCGCACAGGGTGAGCTTGGCGGTCAGCTCCCTGATGGTCTCCCGCTGGTCCAGGATGGTCTCCTTCTGCCTCACGAGGCTCTCACGCAGGTGCAGGATGGTGGCTTTGGCCTCGTCGGACATCAGGCCTCGCCGGTTGCCGGAGTTGTGGCCATTCGTGTGGCCGTTACTGCTTGATCCGTGGGGCACGGTGGGCGGGGAAAAACAGCTGGGGTCTGCTTCTGGGGGAATTGGAGTGCAGACAAATTTGGGGCTGATGCCATAGTCATGATCCATGCCAGGCAAACTGCCTGCTGCTGCTGCACATGACAGGAAGTAATAGAAAATTAGAGAACGAAGGGGGAAGAAGGGGAGGACGAACCCCAGAGAGGCTCTGACCCACTGCTGCTGCCTCGCAGACAGAGGCATGAGGCTCAGAGGACTGACGTCTCTGGCCATATTCGGCCTGAGTCAGAGTTCTTCCTTGACAAACCGCAGTCCTCCCAGGCCTTAGCTCTGTTGTGACGAACACCATGAATGGAGGTCATATGCGTTGGGGCAAAGCATGTCAACAATGAAACTGCAGATGAAATCTCCTCCAAGACAGCATGAATCCCTTGCAGAGGACAAACAGCATAAAATCCAAGGCAGTATTCCAAAAGTGCACAAAGGGTTCTGCCAAACTCTTTAGCTGTTTGCCGTCAAGACAACCCTGCAATATCACGCAAGGTTTCTTGGCTCCATGGCAAGTGAGCAACCTGCAGGAGCCGGGCAGATGAATTCTGATAGGTCCCTCTGCCGTCTCCGGGAAGAGGTGTTGGGCCGCAGCCAGACCGGTGATCCCTCTTGGCTCCGAGGACCTCCTGTGTTCGACAGCCAAGAGTAATCCCTTTAACTTGGGCTTCTAACCACCATCAGATCAGAGTTCTCCTGCCTGTTTGACAGAGGAGGGGAAAAGGTAAAAAGACAAGATCTCGAGAAAACGAGAAAAAATACTGAGATGATGGAAAGTAAAAGACTCTGTTTCAAAATGATTAAGTATATTGATGTTATTAAGTGTAGTTTCCAGTTTCTAGCAGAAATAATTTCACAAATAGAACAACAAAACAAAATCTAGAGATCACGTTGGATAAATCATTGTCAGGATGTGGCGACCGTGCTTTAAAGGAAAGTAGACACAACAAGATTTAAAGAAGGGACTCTGGGTCATGACTTAAGAGACAATAAACATTTGTATATTCAGATGCATCCAAAAAGCAGCTGAATCGATGGTACAGTTATGTTCAGACAGATAAGAAGAAGAGAACGAGCAACTGAGTGAGATTCATATCATAAACAATTCATCTCCAGTGATCAAATCTCTCCTTCAGTCCGTCACTGTTTCCTGTCTGAGAGCCAGCAGACGCCGGCAGGCAGGTAAACAGGACTGAGGGGGAGGCCGGCGGGGGGTCGTCCAGACTGCAGCAGGACACAGTGTAATAAGATTACAGCCAATTAATCTGGCCCCTGAACCACAGCCCGGCAATTCACAGAATGAAAGCTGGGTTTCTGGTCTGTGGAGCCCAGTCTCACACCAGGGCCCCGTGAATCAGTGTCAGAGCTCATCCGCCCTCGGACAGCATGGTTATCGGCTATTTAAAGACCTTAGACCGAGGGGGGGCGAAGTCTGACTGGAAGACAGGAGGGATCCCAGCGAATGTTTCAATGTTAGAGCAGTGATGAAGAAGCAAGAACCAAACAGAAAGGAACTACAAGTCTTTCTGGCACAAGTTCACAATGGTTCCTCTGAGTACTTCCTGTGTACACACTGCATGTATTTAGTTTTTTAATGGAATATCGTGGACACGTTGTCATTTGGGTTTAACTTCGCCTGCTTGCGCGTCCCCGTCTGTCCTATGGGATGTAGTTCACCTCACCAACTCTTGTCAGTCAAACTTTACACAGTGAAAACCAAACTGTTGGTTGCATCTTAGTGAAAAAGGAAATCAAGGTTTTTGCACAGGTGTGATTGTTTGGTACAACTTTGACGAGAATGAAGGTGAACAACGCTGCAGCTAAAGCAAAACTTTTTCTGATTAAAATGAGCTAATCTGTTTAAACGTTTCCTGTTGGAGAAAAAACACATTTTGAATTTTGAATGAGAGTCCAAAAACCTGGCATCTGAGTCTCGGCCTAAGACGAATCTTGCTGGATGTTGCGCATGTTGCTGGGTCAGCCAGAGAGCAGGAGGCAAGGCCAAGGAGAAGTTCCACAGCTCACAGGATGCTGCTCCCTCTAAGCCTCTTATCTCCACAGCAGATCACTGATCACTGCTCCGAGCAGCCGCAGCCCGGCGACGACACGCGTCAAACGCTGGGGGTTCATGTTCTGTGGTGAAGCAATGGTTTGAAAGTTTGAAGACGCTCTGATCCCACGTCTGAAGCCTGAGTGTTGAATATGAAGCCGACGGGTTTGCTTAATTTCGCAGAAAGACTGAAACAAGGGGAAACAGCTCGTTTGGGTCTGTGCAGAGATTAAACAGTTCACCAACAAGCACCTCTACATTTCTCTGTTTAATCTGAGAATCGTGAAAGTAAGACTCAGATCTGACATTGGAACACGTCTATAAGACGTTACCCATGGTCTCGTTTAGGTTCGACAACTCGTTGCTGTTCAGAGACAATGAACCAACAGGCTTTATCACAGTTTTGATCGAGGACCTTGAGGATTCAGAAGTAGAAACACAAGCTCAATTAATTTTAATTGTTAGCCATTTGCACGAGTGTGTACACGCTGAGCGCACTTTAACGAGGCGTTCGGAGGCGTGCGCGATGACGGCCTTAATCTGACCGTGAGCCCCACTGTCTGAGACTTAAAGACAACATGAGAGGAGATTTAGGAGACATGATACCTCAGTGAAGCACGAGGCATCACACATGAGCCCCGACAGCATCACCTCATGTAGGAAGGAAGGAAGGAAGGAAGGAGGGGAGGAAGGAAGGAGACCTGCAGGAATGACCACTCGTGCACCTTTAACATCCAGCAGCTGCACATTGTGTCTTTTACACTGAATTTTTATCCACTTTCAACTTTATTGATTTGAACTAACTCAACATTAAAATGCAATATAAGATAATACAATTAACAGGTTTAACTTCTTTAACTTGACTAAGATGTGATTTAAGAAATGTGTGCAAAAATACATTCTGAGTTGATGCAAAGATTTTAAACAGACATTTTTAAATACGTATAATGTTCATGAAACAAATTTATGTGTAAAAAATAATCAGACAATATGAGCACTTCCTTAATTTATGTGTATTTGTTACATTATTTTTCCTCATTTTCTATCAATAATGGACTTTTTTTTTTTTTAGATCTCAGACTGACAAAGAGCTGCAGTGGCTCCTGTGGCTTCATCAGGTCGATGCGAACATCTGACCTGCTCATGTTTCCCTCAGCGGAGGCAGAGACAGGAACACGCCTCTCCTCCTCCCCCTCTTTCCTCGAGGCTGACAGACTAATAGGATTGGTCAGATTTAACGCTGTTTAACGAGGGATTGGCTGCGGGGTCCTGGATCTGCTGCAGGAACTTGCCCCCCCCGACACACACCCACAAAGTCGAGGCATTGTTGTCACACGTGTGGCTGCAGGAGGCCGACATGTGCCGACATGCAGTCGCCGATCGATGGGAGGAAATCAACAGCACATATGAACAAAGATCACACACGTTCCTTCATATTGGATGATGTTTAAATACATTCAACTGTATAATCACAATAAACATCTCACCGTGGTCAAGAGATTCTGGTAAGAATTATTTGCAGTTGACCTACAGTTGATACTCTTGATCTTTGGACGTATTCTCACTGTGATGCACGATACAAAGTTTTATGGTTCATAAAAAACATCCCTCCACTTCACCTCTGCTTTGCCTTCAACATGTGTGTGCACCGTCACCGTACATGTGCACGTTCAGCTGGTCGAGTCCTGTCCAGGTTCACAGGTCCCACCGAGGCCTCGCCAGCTTAAAGACGCTCCTCCTCCTCCTCCTCAGGCCCTGAGCTCACCTCCCTGCCTCACGCAGCATATCACATGACCCCCCCCCCCTCCCCCGTCAGGTGCACCGGCTGGATGACACAGCACAGGAGAGTCATGTCGGTCTGAACGTGACTCGCCGCGACACAGAAGAGCCAAGCAAGAAGCCGAAGCTGAGACATCATGTGTCAGAGCTGAAAGTCCTAAACTTTCTTTAAACACATGTAGGTGACGGACTGAGGGCGCCGTCCAACGTTCGGACGCTTCGTCAGAGGAACCAGCACCGACATGAGTCCAGCTGTGTTGAACTGACACCAAGGTGCTTTTCATCATGATAACTTCCTCATGTCCTCTCTCTCCTCCTGAGTCCCAGAAATCCACCTCATCAATCCCAGAAATGCACCTTGAGGAGAGAGGAGACAAGGAGACGAGGAGAGGAGGCTTCTGCTTTAGCTTAGAGTGAGGAAACACAGGTGGATCCTACAAGGCTTTCATCGAGCAGGTGATGCAGCTGTGCAGCGAGCCAGGATCTCCCACTTCACAGCTGCGCCTCCTTCGTCCTCACGTCCTCATGTCCTCTGTCCTCAAGTCCTCACGTCCTCGCTGGGAGGAGTTCAGATTCGAGTGAGGGAAAAAAGAAGATAACATCCACAGAATGTGTGAATCTAAACTTTAGTGAGATAACTCCAAGCATCCAAACAGAAGAACTTAGCAATTCTGTTGCCCGTTCCTCAAAATGAGAGAAGCTTTCGATCAATTTCACATCAACTCAGCAACCGAAACGTGTTTTGTTCCTCGTGGCATTGATTAGAAAACTGGTGTGCAAAGAATTTCCTGTTTCCTCCACGTCGGAAATTTGAAAGACTTTCCTTTCAGAAAAACCTCAAATATTCTCTCTCTACATTTTTTCAATATGTATTCAACCCATAAAATCTCCTTTTCTATCTCTGGCCAAGATCGACAACAATGAACAGACCAACATGAGACAACAACAAGCAGCTTCATCACCACATCAGGTTTATATTCAGATTCCATCTGGGTGATAATTGACGGCTCTGAAATAATTCAAGACTTAATTTAAAGTAACATGAGCAGAATAATAACTGACTCGATTAGCATAAAACCGCTGCTGCTTTTATCCATTATAAAACTTTCTTTTCAGCGCGTTATGCAAAACAAATGCATCAGACTGAATCCAGTTTGAGGCTTTTAAGCTGTTTAAACAAGCCTGTGATTGTCTCCGTCTCTAATGTCCTCTCGGCCGTCTTCATCTCCGTCAGTACGTCCTGATAAAAAGCCGCCATCTGGCTCTCTGCAGCACAAACCGGCCTCGCCAGCGTCGAGGCCTTTGTTCGCTCGGACACAGTCTGAGTCACTTTCCTCACAGTCTATGCTTAATTAACACTTTCATTTTTTTGGAGACTAAATAGCTTCAGTGTTTGTGTTTAGCTGTGAGGACTTTTAGCTGCCAGGACTTTCTGCTATGCGAACTTTCAGTCTTTCAGAGTTTCGAACCCATTATGTAACAGGACTTTTCTTTGTGAGGATGTTCAACTGAACTTTTACTCATGAACTTTTGGTTCACGAGGATTTCTAGTTTTTGACAACTGTTTGTTTTTATGACTTTTACTGTGTCTCTTCTGTTTCAGGACAATTTAATCCATCAGTCTTCATCCTGTGTTAATTATACTATCAGGCGTTTTGTCCATATGGAAAAAATGACCCATCGATTGAAAATGTCCCCTCTTGCTTCCTGTCATCCAGAATAACCAGCAGGCCCAGGCCGTCAATCAACGTTAGGAGGGTGATGGAATGAGACCTGAGTTCAGCCCATATGCACCAGTTCATCTGTGTCAAAGCTTCCTCTACTTTTCTGCATTATAGCAAAAGAAATGTCCATTATTTCATAATGGGACAGAGTTCAGTCTCATTTACTTTAATGATATTTTTATAAAAGACCTGACACTGATCCAGGAAACAGCAGCTTATCTTGGTTTAATACTTCTGTAACCACCATCCTCCAGTAAAACACACTGCTGCTTCTGAATCATATTCACTGATGAAATGTGAAAAGTTAACACATTTCACACTTTCTATATAAAAGTTGTTCTTGATGCCGCAGATTTCAGTTGGATTCAAACTCATGTCTTCACCCTGTAAATAATCCAGTCTCATTCCTCTGATCAGAGCTGACAAACACCATGGAGGACGACAACAGCAGCCTCCAAATAACGACATCATCTTTCTTTCTGTCGCTGCAAAACAGACGCCAGCTTGATTAAAAACAACTGAAACTTAGTAATTCCCTTTTTGAACCAACATTCACACAGATACATGTGATAATAGTTCAGAGCTGCCGAGGCCTCGAAGTCACATGAAACAAGCTGATCCTTTGCAGAAAGTGAGAAATCGAAGTTTGCATTAACAAACATTCAACGTGATAAACAAAAGAAAAGCTGCGTGTCCAATAATTAAAACGATCCTGCATCATCAAGCTGAGGCTCATTTCACTACATTTTAATAGACAGAGTCAGAAATGCAGTGAAGCTTGTAAAAAATTTTACACTTAAAATTCGTCCTGTTGTCGTTATACTTGAACAAAGAGACGGATCTTCACATGGACAGAACAGTTTCAAAACTATGTCAACTCTTCTGGAAGTGATGTTTTTTGCAGTCAAGCAGTCCTGAGGACGGTCGGGTTCATTTCTCCCACAACAACACTGAGAAAGGAAGTCGGATGAACTCTGCCTGACCTCTGCCTGCTGTTTGCTTGCTGAGGTCAGAGGTCAGCGCCCTGCCTTCACCCCGAGGTTAACACTGTGCCCTGAGCCGACACGGGGACGGCCTCCTCTGAGACCTGCCCGCCCGGGGTCGCCCTCGCCGGGGTCGCCCTCGCCGGGGCCGGCTGGGAATACTCGTAATGCCTTTAAAAGCTCTGAGGCTCAAGTGGAGAGAGCGAGAACAGCGAGCTACTAATGTGACAATGCAGCGGCTTAGAGGAAGAGCGAGCTCAGCTTTCAGGTCTCATGCAACAGAGATGTCAAACGTATCAACAGCTGAGAGACAGAGTTCCTGTTTTCTTTCTGATTGTGGCCGATAATGAGGGAGCAGTTCTAATGTTCCCTCCGTTGCATCATGGTGTGAAGCACTCAGTAACTTGCAGTTAATAGGCACTTCATGTGGAGTTGACTCTACTCAACTCTGCGCCATTTTGTCTGGATTTTGTTTTGTGTGTGAAGCACTCTCATGTTGCAGGGAAGTGGGATAATAAAGAGTGGCCCACAAATAAGAGCTCCATTGTAAATGCTGCTTAATTTGAGGACGACAGCAGACATTAAAACCTCCCAGAGTGAGAACATGTTTTAAAAGACTGATGGTGACGAACTCTCCTAATATTTCAAAAGGGATTAATAAAGTACTCTGTCTGTCTTCAACACTGAAAGCTGAATATGAGGAATTCATTGTCCACTTTAAAGTATATGTGATGTGCACTGTCACCCAAGGATTTCAATCACTGTTCCATCTTTACATTAATAGAGTCATTTATCTTAATTCCTGCCTGTCCAGGTTTGCTGAGCGCTGGCGTCACGCCTGTCCAGAGGTGGATTTCTGATGGGAGCGGTGATGGATCTGCTCTCATTCAGTTTGGCTCCTGTAAGCCGCCTCTGGCCTCACCGCCGCTAATGAAGTCAAACCAAGGTCTCTGCGCTGCACGTGGCCTCGAGCCCGTCCGACGGGGCCAAAGGCTCAGTGGGACGCCAGGAGGGGAACTGGAGAGGATGCAAACACCAGAACAACCAAAGGCTCTAGAATGATCTGGGTCTGATTCACACAAAGTGACTGGTGCTGAAAAACCAAGCTGGTGGTGAAACTTCAACTGAAAAACAATTTCATAAACTTAATACCCACAACAATATCAACTAGGAGACATAGCTGAGCTGACTCACACAGCAAAGGAGACCATGAATGATACAGCTGCTTCAGCACTGAGTGTCTGACGAACTGAAATTTGAAGAACACGGATGAACTCCCAACAGTTCAAACACGAGGCGACTGCATGACGGCTAAAGACGAGGTGTCAAACACATCAAGATCTTAGCCGCACGTGATCTAAAGCTCATCAAAACTGCACTGAATATTAGACAAGGCTGGAGGTGCGGCACATGCAGGAGGGGTGGGGACATGGACACGGACATGGACACGGACGAGAACCAGCCCAAAAACAAACACAAACCCTTAGAATGAATCATATACGCTGTATTTTACTGATGATGCCCCAATCAAAACTGATGACAAATGTTCATTTTGTGTCAAATCATCCAACTTGTGAACTCGTGTACAAGTTACCTATTATTTCAACATTTCACTTCAAGTCTTTTCAGGGTAAACAAGTTGGTTCATCTCAGCGTAACGATTGAGCAATCAACTTAATTCAGCTCAGGAAGTTCAGGAAGCGTCTTCAGCTAAACCTGCGGCTCATTATCTGACACGAGAGTCAACACGGACACGTACGCAGACTTTTACAGAAAATCACAGAGCTGCAAATGCAAACAAGCAAAACTACATGTTCCTGGTTCTGATCACCGTGTGTCTGAACTTTGGTTGAAACGGTTTCAAGATTTAGTCAATAAAAGTTAGCAAATACATTTAATTTCTGAGCAAGTTCAGATTTATTTTCAGCAGAAAAGAGACGTCACTGCTGCAGCTGATGGTCGACTGTCTGTTCCGACCCCCTGAGAAAATCCTTACATGTGCATTACATAACCACATGAATCACACCCTGTTTACAATATCAACAACACATAAAAAACCACAGATGATTTGAACAAATGAGATCTTAACCAGGCAGCAGGAGCGTGGAACACTTCACCTGCATCGCCGTAAACAAACCACCTGACGTGTGTTCGACTCCAACTCTGTCCCAGCCCGACTTGTGTGAGAAGATGTTTCACAGCTTCTTGGTGAAAAAAAGTTGAAAATCCCAGAGGTTGGCTTTTGAGAAAATAACAAATAAGTTTGTGAGAAAGAAAGAAAGAAAAGTTTTCTTACCTGCCTGCAAGTTTGAATTCCACAAGCTGGTTAGTCCATTCAGCACACTGATCAGCTTGAGGAGGAGGATTGGCTTCAGGTGGATAATTATAACTCCCTCCCTCCCTCTCTCTCTCTCCCTCTCTCGCTCACTGTTCAATCACACTGGCTGATGACAGTCGTTTTGTTTTCTCTCTAATACAAACCTGCTGTTCTGCACTTTGACAAATTATTTTGACTCAACCTTTAAGAGGAAGTTGGAGATGCTTGTGCTGTTTGTAGAAAATCAAATCAATTGATGATTTGATTTCTGAGCGAGTTCAAAAACAAGAAAGAAGCAACAAGCTGACTTTAGATTGACCTGTTCATCACAAGCTGCTGTACATCATGCTGTCCACTAAGGTCACCTTATAAATATAAAATGCTGATTTTTCAGAACAGTTTTTCTTTGTCTTAAAGCGACGGTGACAGAGCTGGGTCATTTGAATTCACTCCAATCACTTTGTCATCTGAAGTCCTTTTAATTGGAGATTAGGTTGAGCCTTCAGCCTTGACTCAGCCCCCGTGGAGCTCGACCACGCCCACCTGTTCACAGTCTGAAGCTTCACAGGTGACGGGCCGGCCTCCGCCACGGCAGGAGACTCAGACAGGAAGAGGCCCACATACCTGATTGGCCGGTGGACAGACCTACTAATGATGCAATCAGATGTGATTTAAGGGAAGCAGTCAGTGTTTTTGTCGCTTCCTCAGAAATGTAATGACCCTGTCTCAGTTTCTAGATTAGACCTGTTAAAATCTGAGCAGCTCAAGAGAACAGAAAATTCATCACCAGATATTTCTATTTTCTTTGCAACAGACAGACTGCACACTGACCTCTGACTCGAGAAGCTCGACTGGACACAGGTTTCAGTAGAAATGCAAAAGCAAGCGGCGACAGATTCTGAAAAAGAAACAGGTTCAACATGTTCTAATTTTGAGACTTTCTCTGTGAACCGAGTTCAGCGTGACCTTTAAACAAAGAATTAAACACGTTGCACAACAGCAGTTAAAAGACAAAATGCTCAGTTTGTCCCGACCTCGACGACGACACAGAGAACTGTTTCCTGACCTGATGCTCTTGTTTGCAGGACGACCATATTTCTGAGAGCCTTTCAAATCCGTGAATGTTTTCTGATGTGCGATGCTGTGGTTGAGGTTTGGTGAAAGATGATGATGGTTAGTTTGTTAATAATTGATGCTTTCTTCTCAGGAGGTCAGAACAAACAACTCCTGTCCGACATTGTTTGTTAAGGTTCAGGGAATGAAGCAAAGCAAGTCGGGTTCAGGTTCATAAGAAGTTTCTGTGGTTCCAGGCTCTGACAGAGTCGCCGATAAAAAACGTTCATGTCAGAGAGTTGGTGCTGCGACCTGTCGTCTCCAGCTGCTTCTGGACGTCTGCGGCGCTCGTGACTTCCTGCAGTCTGCTCGTGTTCCAGAAGAGAACAGGCCCGGAATGTGCTGCACTCACTGGTGGGTTTGAACGTAGGAGGATCGTGGTGGTGATAGTAAGAACAAAAAGTGTGAAAGTTTTAGTCCACAAAAAAAAAGTGAGAAGCCATAAACAGGTCTTGTGTCTCTATTGTATTTTGGTCTATTTTCCGCTGCAGCCTGTGGGTGGAGAAAAGCTGTGGATGGATTTCTCCCTGCGCGTCTATATCGGTTGTTCCCTGTTTGATTCGCTCTCTCCATCGCCCGACTTTTACTCTACTTTTTATTTAGAGCACTGGAACATCGAGTTTAACACTGAAGCTGTGACTCCTGGAAACATCGACGCATTGTTAAGATCAGAACTGACTCAAATATACATGTAGATATTTCAAGATTGTGAAAATATTGGAAAAGTTAATTAATTCTCTGTCTCTCTTCAACATGACAGTTTTTAACTCTAATTTCACAAATTAGTATTTTAGCAGGTTTTGAGCTGGTGTCCAGAAAAAATGTGGATAAAGCTTTTCAATTTAGCTTTAAATTCCGATGTTATGTGGTTACATGTGGTTTGTACATGTATGTGAAAATGTTACAGATATTTGCAGATATGATTGTTTTCTAACGTCCACAGTCTGTTTGTGATGTTGATGTGTTCCTGAGTCATGTCCAGGTGACTCAGTGGTCAGCAGGAAATTTTACCCGCAGGTCTGGACTTTTCCTCAGCTTAAGCATGTTTCATAAGCCGGTGGCAGGCTGACCTCCTAACCCCGGGCCGGGCTAAATCCAGGTCCCTCTCCCTGCTCTGACCCGTTATTCTGCTGTACGCAGCACAGCCTCTGTTATTATGGTAACCTTCACATTAGGTCATCCATGGTTTGCTCCATTTATAGGAGCGTGATAAAAATAGACCAGTGTGTTAAAAAAGAACCGGATAGTTGGCTCTTATGTGTTTTCTGTTTAGCCATTAAGGTTATTAACAATCTGCTTTACTTCAGCTGATCCACAACTCTGTTTTCTAAGAAGTAAAGCTGAATTCATCCTGCAGTTTTTTTCCCCCAGAAGGTAAATATTTGACCAATATTCAAAGTCAATTAATCATTCAGATCAATGCATTTCTAATATTTGTACGATGAATGAGGCCATTTTATAAAGTAACATGTTGATAGAGATGAGTTTTTATGATTAAAAGTTTTGCTCTGATGACAAACAACATCATCTGAGTCTGTCTTTTTGTTGGCTTTTAATTTTCAATCAATTTTTATGACGTGATTCTTCTTCAAGAAAGAAAAGTAAAAGCACTGAACTGCACCTCGACCACACTCAGTGTCACTTTTATCAATATGCTTTTAATTTGAAAGGGACTGATCCTGTATCGAAACACTTACAAACATCACATGGACCTTATTTCAACCACTTGCTTTACGACTGCTTACTTTTCCCGAAACACAACAACAAGCTGGCTCAAGTCGCTCGACTGTTACAAAATAAAGAGAGTGTCAGTAATCTTCTAAGTCTCTGACACCTGAAAGTCATTAACCCGAACCCCAAGCAAACCCACTGCAAATGACTATCTTAACAGGCTTTAAATGCTGCAAACCTTTTAAGTTGGGGTCCAGAAAGCTTCTTAGAAGTGATAATGCACTTACAGGAAAAGGCAAAAATTGTGTAGCTTCTTTATGTAACCTTCTCAGAGGAGCTGATGAGGGTGGAGGACCCTCGGGGAACGCTGCAGGAAATGAACCTGAGAGTTGGGGAATCGCAGGCGGCCGCAATGAGACTCTGTGTTTACAGAGTCTGAGTGAATGAGGGAGTCATTCTGGAAATATTAATCATGATCTTCTTCTGCTGGACGCACACATCCACAGCTCTGTCATTTATACTTCAAGCATTCAATCACTGTGAGTCTGAAAAACTCATTCTCAAAGTTGCATTAATCCATATTTGGCAACGAGGTGGCAGAAACAGAGCTTTGACTGATTATGGCCTCGTAAAGTTATCAAGCTGAAATTAGCAAAATAATTAGCAGCTGACACAGAGCGATATGACGGTCTGTTTTTGTGTCAACCAGAGGAGTCTAAGCCAGAATTCACTCTCCTTCCTGTCCTCACTGGAAACAGAGTCGATGAAAACGAGACTGAAATGTGATGTAAAACCAAAACAATGAGCCAAACGAGGCTAAAGAGCTCCATCGACCACAAAGTCAAAATCTTTGTTGTTTTGTGTATTAATGGCACAAATTCACCACTGAGCCGTCAACTGGATGAACTCTTCCTGTTTCAGTTGAGGCTCCAACATTATAAACCTCATCAAGGGGATAAAATGTAATGAAACCAGAACAGTTCTAATCATCACCGTCTCACTTTTCTGCACCGATGTGTGAATGAAACGACTCTGGTGGACGACGGATTGTCCTCGTGGGGACATCAACTCCGGTGATCTTGTGGGTTTTCCAGCAGACAGCAGGTACGTCCAGTCCCTGTTCGGCAAAATGAGGCTATTTTTTACCGGCCTTCTTCTGGCGCTGCTGAATGATAGCTGTCAGGAAATGATTTCATTCCCACATGAATTGATGCCAGAAGGAAACAAAGCTCTTCATGTGGTAAAAGCATTTCAGTCGGCGTCGCCCTGACACATACATAATAGTTTCCAGAGCGAGATAAGAACAGTTTTTAACAGGAATGAGACTATGAATAAATTTGAATATTTCAGTTCAAACTGTGGATTAGGAAACTTCATCATCTGATAAAAGGTTTGATTGACAGCTCAGCAGCTGCAGTGCTGTTAACCACGGCCTGATGTAACCTCCGAAAGTTCAGCCTTTTGTTGAGGGAGACAGACGACAAGCGAGTGAACGAGAGTGAGAGCTTTTCAATAATGACGTGTCTGAGTTAAGTTGCTTGATGGCAAAAAGATTAAAATCAGAAGAGCTTTTGAAAAACAGTCGTCGTCGTCGTAATGATGGTTTTCACCGGTTTGAGCCTGACAAAACATCCGAGGCAAGCAGGTCTTTGTTGTGTTTGACTGAGGTTTGTATGATCGGCCCACAACCAGTCGACACTCATGTGACACATACCTGCCTGAAACCAAGCACTTGTCTCTGTGTTCCCATCGCCTCTCGCACAAAAGGCCTCAATTTGATCTGATGGAAAAACTCGTCCTCTGAAAAAGCTTGACTCATCTGAAAGTGACGTTTGAAATCAGGACTTGATCAATCACATCTGATCAAAGGTGATCAAGAGTCACCTTCTGTATAAAGATTTATTGACCGTGTCAACAAATGAAACCAAATCATGATCCGACCTCAGACTCACCTGGTGAAACTCACCGTCCTCTCGCCACACTGCCGAGATGAGGTGAAGCCAGATTTCACTCTTCTTTACTTTTTCTTTTGACACTTAAAGAAAAAGCAAAACATCATCATCAGTGCTGCAGCTTGGAGGCTCTGAATGTGTGAAGGAAATGAAAGAGAACACAATGAAATGTAGAACTCTGTGTAGCGGCCTCTTGGATTTAATAATGCAGATGCAGAGAGTTTCAAATAGGTGTTGATCTATTTCTTTACTCTGGATGAGCATTATGCACCATAACCTTGAACACTGTGAAAACTACAGAATAAAACAGAAGAAATACAAAATGCTACTTTCAAATGAAATACAATATATGTCACTCACATGATAACAATAGATACTTTACATTTCCATATCTCATTCCGCTCTCCAAGGGCGCTAGCTAAGTTTCAGCTATCGGCTAGCATGCTCTCTAGCTCGATATACACACAGCTCAAAGCTACAAACAATACAAAAATAATGAGGCAAATCACTTTTAAACTCTTTTCTCTTAAGATACAAACAAATTAATATGATGAATAATTGGTGTTTTGAACAAGTTTTTACCGTTTCTCTGCAGTACGTGGACACGTTGCGAAGAAAGGAAGCAGGAAATTCAGCATCGCAAATAGCGTCAGAAGAAGAAAAACGCGCCTTTCAAAATAAAAGCGGAATAGACCGATATGGTGGTACTGCAAGACATACTGCAAGACAATATCTTATTAACACATAGACAACCTTGAGTAGCAGAACATTATCAGAGATTTACACTCTGGTCTCGTGCAAATCTTGTTTTCACATTGGAGTTTTATTTCAGAGCTGTGAGTGGTTCAGAGTGTGTTAAGAAAAGATGGAGCAGGAATGTGTTGAGTGGAGATTCAAGTTCGATTCAAGAGGAGCATACTTGTGATTTATTATAATTATTGATAACTTTTCCAATTCATAAAAAAACAGAAGCAAGACAAAATATTACACCAGCTTGTTGTCAGTCTTGTAAACTCATCAAATATGACTTCTCATGTCAAGTAACGACACAACCAAGGTTGATCCTAACAAAGATGTTTAAGACTTAGAATAGTTTTAGAAATAACTTGATGATGCACCTCCCTTTAAGAACATTCGAAATTTAATGAAAACTCTGAGTTTCCTTCTGCCATAATTTCTGCAACACATCACCAACAAACTGGAACAATTCTTACACATTATTATTATTTGGGCCACAACCTGCAGGTCGTCGCTGACGCAGATGGGTGATCACGTCTCATTGTCTTTCAAACAATAGCAGCTAAAGATGGTGGAGGGAGATGAATAACAAGGTCCCGGAGAAAATTCATGTGCACCTGCCTTCATCAGTGAGTCACAGTCTGAGAGGAGGTGAGCTTCGTCAGACGCCAGCAGGTTGCCGTCGTCTCACTTGGTTTCCTCTTTTCTGCCTTCACATTTTTGTATCTTTCTCCAGATCTCATTTTACCTCAACATCATCGGACCCAGCACTCCGTGATTACTTCTTCAGAAAATACACCTGTGTGGATCAGACCGGACTCTGATAATGTTTGAATGTATAGCACATAATGAATCAATTCATATTTTAAAGACACATGAAAACAGGATGACGGCAGATAACGATGCAGAGCTGCTTCTGCTCTGTTGGAACTGTCCCATCGTCTGGATCCTGATAGAGACGTTTAGGGACGTAACCACGTGCTGTTCATCAAACGAACCAGTTAGTCCTCGCCATCGAAGCTCAGTCCCTCGTTAAACCAAAACACACTGAACAAAAGCTCCACCTCTCGTGCTTCAGTAGCAGAGCTGAGCGGCTTTCATTTTCAAGATAAATCCCTGGTGAGAAGATCCAGAAGGCTTCTCAACAACAAAGCTGCAACTTTGCCAACAGTTCAAACTCATATTTACTGTGTAGCAGAACTGACTTTTGATTTAAGGTTGAAAGAAAGGTCTAAAGATTTTGGAAGAACCTTCAGCAGCAGTAGGTTTGGTTCATAGCTCATGGGTTTCTATAAGATCACTGAAAACTGCAGCTTGTACAACTGTTAGTTTGAGTGTGTGTCTTTGGTGATGCAGCACAGGTGAGGTTAATCAGGACCTGGAAGAACCATCGGGGCAGGAACTGAAACGACTGGAGGTGTTGATCCTTCAGAATAAAACAGGAAATGAAACCTATCCTTCTCTGTAGTTTTGCATGTTGCTGTGAAGCTCTTTGAATGATCTCCGCGTTAAAATGAAGTTTTAATAACATTGAAGTTCTGGTAAAACTCATCATCCCAAAGTCTGTTTCTGAGCAGACCTGCAGTGGTGTCAATCGCCAGTGTGCCGACATGAACCGGGACTGAAATGTGCTTCATCCTCCGCAGGTCACACAGCCTAATGAATCCTCTTGCCCCTTTGTGTTGCTGTAATCTCATCAGACCTCGCTGCAGCACAAGTTCAGGGTTGAGCGTCCTGACTCTCTGCATGCCTGGAGGATCAGAGCGGCTCAGTGTTGCACCCCTGCCCCCTCCCCCCCGCAGGCCTCGCTGCTGGGTAGCGCCATCTCATGGTTAGTGTTGACCACTACACCTGAGACTGACGCACAGGCACATCCAGCTCCACAGTTTTCCTTAAAACATTCATGACTCTGTTTTTCATTTTACTAGAAACTAACGTTCTGCTGATGATGAGGCTGCACAGCAGAAGGTCAGCGGTTCAGATCCCGTGATTGGCTGGGTGAACTGGCAGGAAGTGAATAAATAATTCTGTCTATTCCCCGAACACTTAATGTCCGATTGTCCTTGAACAATCAGTCTGTCCCATCAGCCGGGAGCGAAACACAGAGTCGTATGAAGTCACCAGGCATAAAATAAAGTTGGTAGTTTTTGTTTTTTGGGGGATTTGTTGAAGGATTTCAGCACCAGTAAATCATCAGGTGAAACATGTCGTGGTAATAAATGAAGCATTCTGCTCATGAGCTGTGGAAGAAAATCAGCTGTTTTGCTTCATGGGACCAAACAGAAGGTGGAAGGTTAGAACACCATCACGTTGTTAATGTGGCGGCTGTGGCTCAGCAGTGAGGTCACTGTCTGAGCCCATCCTGTCCGTCAGTCTGTCAGTCAGTTCGTCTCTTATTGCTTCCACTCACTCCTCCATCCCGCCTCGTCTCTGCCTGTCTGACCTTCTCGCTCGCTCACTCACACCATTTATCACAATGCCAGGCACATCTGACTGCAGCACTCTGCAGAGGGGACCAGGCAGCCGCCGACCCTCCCATCAGATGCTCGGGAGAACCACCCGACGGACGGACAGACAGAGGAGGGATCGTACAGACTGCTGGTGAAACGCAGCATCATGTCTGATGAGATAAACCCTGAGATTAGACAATAGTCCAGTTAATGAAGCATCACATTAAAAACAGATTTTAGACCTTTTTGTTCAAGCAAACTGTCAAACTGTGGCTGTGCACTGCATGTGTTGGGGGATGGGGGGGGGGGGGGGGGCTCGGCCGTCGGGTCGGATTCGATCTCACGGCTCCAGCCTCCGACCACGTGAGCCAACCGGCAGCGTCACTTGTTTTCGAGGTGTTGAATCTACAATTCCCTCTTCAATCAGCGGGATGGTGGCGGCGGCCGCAGACATGAGCCTCACAGCCAGGGTCGAGCTGACACAAGCCCCCCGCCGCAGCCCGCTCCCCCGGGTCGGCTTTAATGTCATTAACAGGTGGGGGGCAAAAATAGACAGGAGGGAGGCATCACGTACACACACACACACACAGTGAAGGAGTGTGTGTGTGTGTGTGTGTGGCACATTTCCACACAAGCACATTTTAAAGCTGAGAGACTCGTCCGGCACAACTGTCCACGTTAGCATAAACAAACAGATTCACTTACAGAAGCTACAGTCTGACTGCATACCTCACACACACACACACACACACACTTAAAGCATTTGGCTCAAGGAACACACACATAGACGGGGGCCTGCAAACTAATAGCTGCCATACACACACACAGATATATTCCTGCAACCCTAGATGTACGTGCACACACACACACACACACACACAGACATTTAGCTGATGCTCTTTCTCAGCTCCACACACACACACACACACATATGCACGCTCGTAAAGGCCCGTCCTCCCTCAGACGTAACACCGACTCTGACCTCCGCCCTCTTTTCTCCCCCTCCCTCGCCCGTCCGCCTCCCTCCGTCACTCCCTCTCCTCTCCTCGCCCTCCGTCACTCCGAGCAGAAGCACACACACAAAAACCAGGTCAGCAACTTGTTAATGTCATTGTTGTGGTGTTTGTGAGGAGGCGGCAGGCGGCGCGAAGCCGCACGTGTTAAAGAGTGAAAAAGTCAAACGAATGGGTCTAATTTCAGCTTGATGTTTGTTGGCGGCTGGACGGTTCCGGGGCAGGTGGGCTGGCGGGGGAATAAAGCTCAACGGGCTCCGTCTTCCAACGTTGTGCAGAGTGTTTATGGAGTTTGCTGCTTGTGTGATACAACACAGGAACTTTCTCCTCAGAGTCGAGTCCACGTCGGCTTATTTTTGGAGACAGTGTATTTTAAGAGAGCAAACTTGTTAAAGGGTGTTCGGTCACAACTGCTGTAATGAGTGTCTTCCTCGTACTTGACTGCTACTTGTCCGGTCCGTCCAATCGGAGGCCGTATAAGGAGAACTGTGCTCAGACCTGAAGAGTAAGAAGTTTTCTATTTAATTTTTAACCATGACCTGTTGAGCTGATTTTCTCGACCACTAACATCAAACTTGAACTAACTCCTGTCATGACACATGTGAGTGTTCGGTTGTTGGAGTCTTGTTTTGACAATTTTTTTGACAATTCCTTGACATTGATTTTGTAGTAAAGTACTACATTGATATAGCTCTTGTTTAAGTGATGGAAATAACTGTGTGACATTAAATCCATATAGTTGATAATGAACACGTGCAGTTCATCTCTCATGTAACGGTCAGGTTGCAGGTTGGATTCCTGCATCTGATGCATGTGCCTGCCGGAGTGCCTTTGAGCCTACCTGCTCCATCACTGCACATCAGTTTGGATTAGACCTGCCCTCGGACGACTGCTGCGTACGTTGCACATCCGAACCAGCACTTCCTGTCACTGCACTTCTTAGTTTAAACACTAAAGAATGAACAACTGTTCCGATGATCAACAGTCGATTTAAACATTGACCTGATGACAGCGAATGAGGGCTGAAAATTTTGGAAGCTTTGGGAAAATGAATCCATCGTGGTCGTGAACGAGTGTCTTAGATTTACACCTATATTAAAGAGCAACAGACACAGAAATACTTTATAATATGTGTTTTACAGTAATGTAAAACTAATGTTGAACTGTTCAGTTGTGTTGCAGTTATTTTGATTGAAAATTCATTTTCTATGAGGTTTTCTGGTCTAGAAACACAGATTTTCTTGTGGTGTAACTGGTTAGAATTTATTACTGTTTTGCCTGTGATTCCTCACATTGCTCTGTATGTGGCCCACAGTCAACAACATTCAGCCACCTCTGGATGAGTCCGTTGACTTAAAGCAACAATTTTACAGATCTCGTTTTGTTCCCTTTGGCGGCGCCTGTGGCCAGACGCAGTAACTACAGGAGTGTGTTTGAACTGTTTCGCCTGTTTTGTCTGTGGGCATCATCTTTTCTTTGTTCAGCCAGTGTAATTATTTCTGTCAATGTCCCTCCTTCATTTCAAGCTTTATTTGATGTTGTACCCAACTTTCCTTTGATTTATTCAAATATTTTAAAATGATAAAACCGACCAGTCAGTCTGCTTCTTCCAAACATGAATCAATGATCCAGATTTGACAACAAACAGTAAAAAAAATCTTTCTGATCAACTGAGGCTGAGACATCTGCCTCTCAACTCAGAAATGTCCATAAACTGAGTGAGTTAACTTCCTTCTTTCACAGAGTGTATTCTGAACATGAGGACTCTGATTTACTGTATCAGTGCATCCGTTTGCATTAATATCTCGTCTGACAGATGCATCAGCACTCTACATGTGCAGATTCCCTTAACGAGGAACTTGATGACTGGATCTGAAAAGCTGCAAGTATTTGTGATGCAGATTAAAAAGAGATCATGAAGTAAATGTACATGTAAATCTATATTTATATTATATGTATTGTGTTGTTATCATGTGTAGTCGAGGTGGAAAACAACCTTTGTGCAGCCTGATTGTTAACAGGACAGACGCTGCTCTCACAGTCCTGCCTTCTCCCCGGGGGACGCGTTTCATTTTTGCTAACAAGAGGGACGTCGTGTCTGTTGTCACCACGTCCGGGTGGAACGCGGCCGGACAGCTGCTTCCTTCACCCTGAGCACATAAAGGCTTTAAGAGCGAATTGGTCGGCGGCGTATCTGCGTGACTTCTCTATCACAGAGCTTCTCAGAATAGATAATTGGCTGCGGCTCGAACGTGATGGGCGGGTTTTGTTCTGCTGAGGTTCCACAGAGCTGCTCAGAATAGAAGGCAGGTTCTGACTTCGGCGCGCTGACTGTTTTTTTCTGCCTGTTCGCCATCGCATAACATCTCAGAATAGATAATTGATTGTGATTTCACTATGTTAAGTGCTTTTATGTTGCTGTTCTCTGCTAATGAAAACAGAACAGACAGCACAGATAATCATATACTGGAGGAAGCTGCCTCATGTTGCTGGATACATACAGTTCATTTCTCTGGTCTA
>JBBMOC010000353.1:0-18507 GCA_037975185.1 Centropyge bicolor
GAATTAATGTTAAAATAATGTTGATCTGTGTTGGATTTCCCATGAGCACCATTGTGAAACAGAACCATCTGTCTGTTTCTTCACAGTAACCCAGAGTATAAAGACACGCCCATGGACATCGCCCAGCTGCCCAACCTGCCCGAGAAAACCTCCGAGTCCTCGGAAACCTCCGACTCTGAGTCCGAGTCCAAAGAAAACTCTGGTAGGTGGAACAGGAAGGAAGCTTGGAGGACACAGTGTTCCAGTGTCTTTAAATAACATTAGAATCAAAAGGTTCCACACTTATAAAACCTCAATGATTCCTCACAAACACCTCTTCAAGTGTTTCAGTATAATAAGAGATACAGCCTGAATGAAAGAAGCCAGAGATATTTTATCGGTGGGTGCCAGCGTGCCGTCGGTGCCAGGCTGGGTGTGATGAACGCCAGCAGCTGCAGGGACTCGCTGGCAGCTCTGCAAACTGACACACCACCACATAAAACACAGCAGAACACCACCCAACTTCACACGGCAACACAAAGCTGCAGCGAGCATCCTCCAACACATTCACCCCAACAACACACACGGCAACAAAATCCCACGTTTAGCAGCCGAGCGTCACAACCTGCTGCCGCTCCGCCACATTCTCTCTGTGAAGACGCAGGTGATGCCAACTGCGCTGCCAGTTTGGCGACTTGAACGACCCCTTTAGCAACTCTTTTTTTGAAAAACAAAAAATCAACTTTTTGGGCAGATTTTCACTGTTCTGTGTCGAAGAGTCGCCAACATTTCTCCCATATTATAAAAAGTGACATAAATCAAGTGTTTCAGTTGGAGTTCATTAATTCAGCTCCGACACGTTCACGTTTTCAAGTTACAGCTTCTGAGCTGTTGACTAGTTTCACATTTCACAGAAACAGAACTAACAGGAGAGAGACCTAACGTGAGCCTCGTACGGAGAAATACATCAGACCGTAAAAACACTGACATCTGCATTCAGCTCCAGAAACACAAATCAAGGATTAACTTAACATTTCAAGCAGCCGACTCCGAGGAAGACAAAGCTCACACGCTGCCAGTAGAGTTGAATTTAAACCAATACACGGCCTCCACCTTGAGCATAATATTATCAAGTCCTGCAGCCTGTGCTGGCATGATGAGAATCAGTGCCAGCTGTTTCTCTTGCTGGAGGAGACGGATCCTGGCACGCCGTCGGCCGTAAACCCGTGCCAGCTGCTGCAGGAGGCGTTCGGCTGCAGCCGGGCTCCAACAGGCCCGAGGTGCTCAGGCTCAACATATTCTAAAATGAGACGTCTGACCTTTGACCTCTGTTCTGTTAGGATGCAGTGGAGAGGACCAAAACAAACAGCCGTTGTCTCTTTGTTTGTTTGTGCACCACAACATAATATCAGTGACATGAACATAAATAGGGCCCTATAAATTCCGTTTTATTTTTTCCCAAATTCCGTTTTATTTTTTCCCAAATTCCGTTTTTTCCATTTTAATTTTTTGGAAATTCTTCAAATAAAAAATGTTTCCAGTGAAAACAAATGGCATATTAAAAAATAATAATAAAGTGCTCAATTAGCCTTTTTTCTTCAAGTGAAAATATGCTTGACTTTAAAAAAATATTATAGACAACAGGTGATCATCACATTTATTTTTCTGCTTCCAGTCAACAGAGTGTTGACAAAATGTATAAAATAACACGTCGCCTGACACATAGACGGGTACTGCTCAGCTCTGTATTTAGCCGTTAGCGTCGTATTACGTAGCTTTTTAGCAGACGGGGGGACCGCCATGTTTTCATATGGTTTGAAAAGGGGCGGGGGCAGGGGTTGTGTCACATTGATTAGCAACCCCCGGGACGATTGCCCATGTTTATGTTCCTCTCTCTCATGAAAACAACATTTCCGCATATTCCGTATTAAAAATAAATTCCGTTTTCATTGTCCAATTCCGTCCGCGATTCCGCGATCGCGGAAATTATAGGGCCCTACATAAAAACCGACATAACGTGACAGTAACATCACAAAAATTACACAGGTTTAGACTCAGTCCCACAAACATCATCCTGCTGCCCAAAAGACCTACTAGAGGCCAAATGTGGATTCATCCGCCGCTGAAAATAGTCCCCTACACATGAACTGTTTCCTCCCTTTTGTTTGATAAAAACTACAGTGAGCAGCTGTTTGAAGAAAATTATGAACCTTTTTTTAAACAATATTTTTGTGAGTGTTTAACGTCTTCAGTTGGACCGAGTGGGTGATACAGACTAACATGTTGTTGATTTTGATGAGAAAACTATGAAGAACATGTCGACAGTAGCCAGTGTTCACCTTTAATTTGCAGAGTAGAATATATGAGTGGGAAACAGAGAAAAGGATGATTTTTCTGCTGCACTGTTTTCAGCTACCTTCCCTGTCAGTTGTGTTTGAATGGCCACAGAAAAGGGGTCTTTGTCCCATAGGGTGAAACAGGACAGTCAAAATCAAAGCAGCAGAAGAGGAAATATTCTGACTTTTAGACTTTTAGTCAAATTCCAAAAACACCCATAATGCAACTTTATAACATCCATTAGAGCCTCCCTGTCTGGTATCTTTCTCCATCTTGAGGTTTTGTGAACTGTGGAATCAACAGACCCAGTAAAGGAAATAACACCAGGACTTTCTGGTTTTACACCTGGCAAATCCTGATGTGTAGTATTTTATAAGTGCTGTCAATAAACCAAACCAACCCTCCCTGTGAGTCACTAAAAACCTCAGGTCCATTTTTGATTCCAGACTGAGAATAAATCTGTTTTGCTTGGAAAGCTCACTTAATGGAGATACGAGGTTTTCCCCAGACAAAGCAATTGAGTCGACATTTCAGGTGCCACGAGGGAGTCCGAGCGCTGCCAGCTGGGCAGCCGCTGGCCTCAGTGTGTGCTGGCAGGGTTTGAAGTGTGTGTGTGTTGTGTGTGTAATGGGCTGGACAGAGCCAACATGCCTGAACAGCAGCAGCTACAGATACTCAACACACATCAGTGCATCCACAACACAACGCAACACATGGAAATCCTGTCGGGAAAATAAAAGGATCAACACCTGGGATTCACCGCACGAGAATTCAAACACGCCGACTGAATCCTGAATATCTTAGTCAGGTGGAGACAGGTCTGAAGGAGCAGCCTGTTGCCTTTGTTTTCATGCCACCGTTCATTATTTTCTTTCTGCTTTAATACTTTGTTTTTAAAGATGAAAAATCAAAACAGCTACTGGATGAAATGTTGTACTACCAATCATGTTTGCAAGAGTATAAAGCCCGACAGTTCTGATGATCTGATGACATTCCTGCTCCCCAGAGGATGAATCCTCCAGATGAAAATGACTCCATTACCTTTCTTCTAGCGCCATCCTCAGGACAAGCTGTTTTTCAGCTAAATCCACTGAATGATTATGTTTGTGCCAGCGTGTTAACATGAGCACAGTAACAGTACCAACATGCTTCTTTAGCAGGTATTATGTTAATTATGTTCCCATGTTGTTAACATTTGCTTATTAGCACGAAACACAAAGCACAGCCAAGGCTGATGGGAATGTGTTAGATTTGCAAGTATTCAGTCATAAAACAAAGCAGTTGAAATGTGGACGGTGGTCGATGAAAAGTCAAGATCACCAGTGTCATTGCAGTCCATCCTGAGGGGAACAAATGGGGAACGTGAACGGCAGCTGTTCTAAAATATTCAGATTCCTGGGTTTTTTAACCAACTTCCCTCTTTTCTCCACAGACAATGAGAACGCAAAGTCCGAGGGGAAGCCGGGTCACCAATCAGAACGCAGCGAGGACCCGGAGACGGACAGCAAGCGTCAGCAGCAGCCCGGCCAACCACACTGCTCCTCGGAACAGGAAATGAAGCGTCAGGAAGAAGGAGATAGCTCAAGTAACCCGGAGAGCCAGGACAGTGACGACAGTCTGGAACCCTCTGATGGAGAGGGGGAGGAACAGGAAGAAGCAGCAGGGGGAGGAGGAGGAGGAGGGGGTGGTGGAGGTGGAGGAGGAAGGCTGGGGAGGTTAGCAGGCCTGGGAGGATTAGGGGGACTGGGCGCCATTGGAGGACTGGGTAATCTGGGCGGACTTCATATTAAAGTAGAGCACTATGGAGAAGGCGAAGAAGTACAGTTGCACAACTCCCAAACTTCTTCATCAGAGGAGGAGGAAGAGGAGGAGGATGACGATGATGATGAGGAGGAAGACGGAGGCATGCAAGACTGCGACAGCGTCAGTGCCGGAAGCAAACTCCAGAAGAGGCGGAAGAGGAGGAAAGTGCAGAAATGGGACGGATCCCGAAGCAGGAGGCTCCGTCTGTCCTCAACAACGCCCAGCCCTGTTGCCATGGGAGATACCACACCACTAGTTGACCCTTCCCAGGCCACGTCCGCCAGCTCCTCCCACCTCCTCGCCTCCTCTGGCTCCCCAAACAGTGCAAGTGCAACGTCTTCTGTTCTGAAAATCAAAACAGAGATGGCAGAACCGATCAACTTTGACAACGACAGCAGCATCTGGAACTACCCACCCAACAGAGAAATTTCCAGAAACGAGTCCCCGTACAGCATGACCTCCAAGCCGGCAGCTCCAGGGAGCCATGAGACCTTCCCCTCACCGCAGGGAGGCTCCCTCCAGGTAGCCATTCCTGACTCCGTCCTCACACCTCCGGGAACTGAAGGAGGAGCAGGAGGAGTGAGAAAGACTCCTTACAATGGAAGTTCTGCCCCGTCCTCCGCTTCCAGTGCTGCAAGTTTAGCTCCTCCTTCCAGCGCCTCCTCTGCAGATCCACTGTCCCCTCCTCTCTCCGCTTCCCCACGGGACAAGCAACAAGGCACTCCTACCACCTCTTCCTCTTCCTCCTCTTCCTCATCCTCGTCGTCCTCATCAACCTCCTCCTCCTCACTGCTGTACTCCGGCGATCTCGAAGCGCTACAGCGTCTGCAGGCCGGTAACGTGGTGCTCCCGCTGGTCCACCGGGTCACAGGGACTCTGGCCTCTACCAACACGACAGCTCCACGGGTCTACACCACCGGGACCATCAGGTACGCACCGGCGGACGTCACCCTGGCCATGGCGCAAGGAAACCTGCTCCCCAATGCTGCCATGAACTTTGTCGACAGCTCGGGGTTCGGCCTGGACCCTAAGACGCCCATGGAGATGCTCTACCACCACGTCCACAGGCTCAACATGTCGGCAGCAGCAGCTGCCGGCCCCTTTGTTGGATCTCCGGCTGCCACGGGCACAAATGGGGCCCTGGGAGGCCAGATGCCAACCGCGGCCAACGTTTTCACCACAGCGGAGGGACTCTTCTCGACGCTACCGTTCCCGGTGTACAGCAACGGGATCCACACCACGCAGACGACTCTGGAGAGGAAGGAGGATTAACGCAAAACGTTCAAGACCGTATTACTGTGTTTCTGGAATCAACAACTGTGTCAAAGCAAAAGACTACTCACTAGTAAAAAAAAAAAAAAAAGACTATTTACTTGCTATCTTTTATCAACACAGCACTGTGTTTCCGAGAGGGGAGAAAGGACAGGAAAGGATGACAAATGTACTCTAGCACTTTGAATCTGAGCAACTGAGCTTGTGTAATAGACATGAATGACCCTCAAACATGTCCCCTTTTCTATCTTTTTTCTCTCTCCTCCTCATCCTCTTCTCCCCCTCTCCGTCTCTCTCTTTGCTCCTGTTTCTTGCGATCAGCAACGTTTTTCTCTTGAACATATGAACAAAAAACAGACTATTCTTTATTGTAAAGAATTCCTTTTTTGCCTACAGAGAATTCATATTGCCTATGGACTCCGCTGGAGCCTGATGGGGATAATTTTTATTATTTGACTTGTTTCTGTTGCATCTTTATGAAGATGCTGATTGTGTGTATTTAAAGGAGGACGGTACAGGGATTTGTAATGGACAGAAAACTCTACGTGGCACTCCTCCGTATGTATCTTGATGTGATCAAGGTTCAAAAAGAAAGTTTTTAAACCGAGAAGAGGGAGCTCTCCTGCGCCCGACAAAGGTCTCAGAGGTAATAATCTTTTGAAAAAAGGTTTTTGAGGACGTTTCTCGATTGAGGGAATAGTTTAGAGAATTAATGCTGTTTTTCTTTCATTTCTTCCTTTTTTATAAAATATTCTAGCTCAGATTTAACTTACGAATCAAGCATTAAGAAGAAAAACAAAAAAGCAATTTCAGCCGGGTAATGACCTGTGAATTATCGAATGTTACTACTTCCTCTTTTATCCCAGGAGTTTACCTACAGGTCTCGCACCAAACATAACCTCCTCTGCATCTCTTCCCATCTCAGCCTGTCGTTCTCTCTCTTACCTGTCACTCTGTCTACCTGATCTTTAATCTCTCCGTCTACATTTCTACCTGTCGATCTGCAGATTCATGGTGCTACCGACCGTCCAGTAACCCTGATTCAGCTGGCTGATGTGGGTGCTGTAAACGAACCCACAGCTCGTTGAGAGACTGATCATGTTTTTCATTTTGGAGGAGGAACAATTTTAACATTTGGGTTTTTTTCTCATCTGACCTTCAGGAAAGTCAGAAACACAGCAAGAACCTTAGAACCTCTAAATCAGCAACATCTCCATGTTTCACATCATGTCCCTCCTTTGTTTATCCAAGAAAACACTAAATCTGATTGGGCCACGAGGGGCAGCTCCGCATGGCAACGTGGAGTTGATTGGTTGAATTTTAGGCTTTGTAGCATTGCTTTTTTTTTCTATTTTCTAACTTAATCACTTTTAATGCTCAGTGAGACTGAGGCTAATATACTAGTGTCACTAACTTGAAAAATGAATGTTGAAAACCTCGACCGGCTCCTGTTTGATCACTGTTTGATTTTGTACTACTTTCTTTGCCTTTGTGTTTTTCCTCCTCCTCTTCCTGGTCTTCTTCTTTTTCCTAAACCAGAATCACCTCCACAAGATTTTCCTAAACAATCCGCTCTCTTCCATCTCATCACCGGACCCTGTGATAAAAAACCACATATCAACAAGGAGATTGTAATAAAGACATGCATTTTCAATCAATCAGTCTATCAAACAATCAATCCAATAACTACAAAAAAAAAAGAATATGAATTTTTTGAGGAAGAGAAAAAAATCACATTCCTTTAAACAATGTCGTCTTTGTCGTTTTGTGTTTTTCTTCCCCAGCCTCCGTTGCCAAAAAAAGAAATGTTAATCTCACAAGTTTGGTGTTTTTAAAAGCACTGTGATTCTCGTTCATTTGTAAATTTTTTTTCTTCTACTTTTTTGGTAAAAAGAGAAAAAAAGATGAGATCAAGTAATAATTAAAACGGTAAAAAAAAAAAAACTCACGACATCCATCTTTTTAAAGTTGACAGCCCCGTCTTTACCATCCCGTCATCCTTATTACCCAGTGTGATTAAGCCGTAAAAACGTGTTACCGATGTGTTTAGTGTCACTGGCTGTCAAAGTCTTTCATGGCGACTTCTCTCTCTGTGTGTGTTGACTATATGCAGTATATACTGAGCTACTGTAGCTGTTTTTGTCCTTTGTCTTCTCTGTGCTCTCTCTAGTGTGGGGGAGGGGGAGGGGCGGGGCTTATGGGGAGAGGGGTGGAGTCTCTTGGGATGATTGACATCCCAGAAATCCCCTCTCTCTCTCTTGCCTCGTCTCTCTCTGTCTCCCTCTATCTGCAGTCTTAGTGAAACCAGTGGAGGTTTGTGGAATTTCGTGTTCGGTGGCCTTTGCAAAAAACAAAAAAAAATTTGTAGAGTCCACCTTTTTTTTCGCTGCTTCCTTTTTGTCTTTGTAAAACCTCTTTTTTGTTTGTTTTTCTAATCCTTCTCTCTCTTTCTCTCTCTGCTGTTGCTTTTTGCTGTTGTGTAGTCTTATACAAACCTCTTTATCTTGCTGTCCTTTCTCTCAGAGATGAAAAGATTCTTTAACTAGCTCAAAGGTTTATGGAGCCATGTTTTTGCCACTAAGGAATTCTGGGAATAGCAGTTTCCAGCTCTTGCATACAAAGTATTGAAAAACTAATAAATATTTACACTATATAGAATTAAATTATGATGAGGAAAAGCCTAAAGTAGCATTTTAGATGTAGTCCTGGAAGAACCACACAAGCCTCAGTTGTGAAACATTTCCCAGAGTCCCTTGGGGCTTATTCTGTGCATTGGGTGTATTTCATTGGTTCCCACCGAACTTGTTGACTTCCTGCGCAAACTTCTCTCACGGGACAAACAAAGTTACACAAGTGGTCGAAGGGGGGAGAAAAAAAAAATCACAGTACTATTTCAGGACACGTAATAAAAAACGGTTTTAAAGATTTCTAAAGAAATTAAAAGAAGAAAAAAATATTTCGCACTATAAATCTATTTTTATAGGTGTTTTGGAAAACTGAACTGCATGTTTAGTAAGTTCGTCCGATGCGTTTCACGTGATCGATCCCTCGTTGTTTTGTTTTTATTTTTTCGGTCCAGCGGTATTTGTGTTTTTTTTTAAGTCTGTCGAGCCCAAACGGGGACGAGATGGAGGCCTGATGGAAGAATAAAGTCTGTATTGTCAAACCCACCCGGGCCTCTAATCCCCCCTTCACATCAGGAAAAACAATCTGTAGCGTCTGTGCTTTCTGTGAAGAATCAGTGTCTTGTTACTGCGACTAACATGTGAAACAACGACAAAAAACAAACAAACACAGGTTATGAAATTGAACGATGGATTTATTTATTTTTGTGTTTGATAAGAGGAATGTGATTCGGGCCACTCGGCCTGTCGGTTGATCGGCGGGTCGTTCGTGGTTGAATGTTAAATTCAGTCACTTCAGGAGCATTTTGTTTCTGCGCTCCTCTGGATTTTAGCGTTTTCTACTTTTGGCGGTTTTGCGTGAAAGCAGGGGGCGGGGCACAAACGGATGGCACGGCCCCATTTGGTAAAGACGAGGGGATTTTTGGGGGGAGGGGCACATAACTCAGACGAAACCAGGAAATACACCCACATGTAACAAAAACCAAACAGCCGGTCCAAGCTGTTTCAATGTTTTTTCTGTGTTTTATGTCGAAAAATGAAAACTTTGCTGGTGATTTTAAAAACGTAAAAACCTTAATCACAGCTGCTGTCAAAAATACATAGTGTTTAAGAATTACAAATATTGAAAAATCACTTCATTTACCTGTGAAGAAACTGTGTCTGTGTTTTTAACTATTTCTTGTACAATTATACAGATTCTTTTATGAGGAACTTGGTGCCAAGTAGCTGAAATACGGGAGAGAGGGAATCTCTTATTATCAATGTTAACAGTGTTATAAAATTCTAAATACAAACAAATTAAAATATTAAAAAAGAGAAAACTATGGTACATTTCTATTTTTTGTTTTGATTTTTTTTTTCCTCGCAGAAGAGGGAAAAACACACGACTAACTGATGCTAACTTTGAGTGCCTGGCTTATTTTTTATTATTATTATTATTATTATTATTATTATTTTTAAAAGACATCTTTTTGAGTTCATTTACCATGAATAATGCTGCAAATCCGAAAATGTACATACTTCATTTTTATAGCAGTTGTTCTTTTATAAGTTTACTAGGTTCTCATCCGTTCAGAGGAACATGTCACATACATGGTTGTCTTTCTGTAACCCGGTTTTGACCATCTTACAGGTGCCATATTCATAATAAAAATTTCTCTCGAATTTGTTGCCAGATTGCATCATTTCTTCTGTTTGACACATTCATCTCGCCTCTCGCCTAAATATTACAAATACTGCCACATCCCCGAAAGTTTTTGTCCTTCAATCCGGCTTTCTTCTTCTTCTTCTTCTTCTTCTGTCCTTTCTGTCCCTTTATCTCCTGCTTGTTTTCTGGTTTTGCTCATGAAGATGAACAGAGAAAAAGACTGTGATAGATAGATGGACTTTCAACCTGAGAGAACGAAACAAAATACTTCGGTAAAGACAGAACAAAGTGTTTCCTGTCAGACATGCGTTCTCCCTCTTTCCCTCCGTCTCTCTGACCTTCCTCTCAGCATTTTGTTAGGAAGATCAGAGGAGGCGCTGCAGAGTGAGCGAGGCCCAGAGGCGTTTTAAACAAAGCTCCTGTCCTGCCTGAAAAATCCCTCTCACAGCCAATCAGGTGGGTTCATCTGCAGCAGGTGGAAGCATCACCTGACTGGCTGGTCGCTGGGAAAACATGGTCCCCTGCTGTGCTGACAGACGGGGGCGTCCTGATCAGCCTCTTCAGCTCAGGTCTGTGCTTCGGCTGCGAGTCTCACTGCTGGTCAAATCAATGCAGGTGCAAACAGAAGGTTCAGTCATCTCGCTGCAAAGCAATGAAAGACAGCAGCAACGTGAGCCCGAGAAAAGTTCCAAGAACCAGAGGAGCTCACCTCAGGAACAAGTACAAGTACGTTTACTCAAGTACAGTTCTGAGGTAGAACTCAAGGACCTCGTTTGTTCTGTGGAAACAGCAACAATCTGCGAAACTCTGAGGAGGTTTAAGAAAAGATTGTAATTTGGGTTAAAGTCGTTTGATGTAACTTAAGTCACGTCGTGTACGTGACGCTAAATTAAGGACGTTAAAATGTCGGCTGCGTTTGAAGCGTCCGTCAAAGGAAGGTCGACTCGACGGCAGCTGCTTGTAGATGCCTGAGAACCTTCACATCCGTCGGTTAACACTCTCGCTCTTTGAACTGCGTCACCTGCCTTTGCTCCCGTCATCATGAACACGACCACTAGCGGGCGCCACCTGACAACAAACAGGAGTTTTGGTCACAATAAGCCGCTCGTGCAGACGACCTGTGTTTCTGGTGTGGTGATGAAGTGAAACCAAACTCTTGATTCATGAGGCCTGCCTTCATCCATCTTTTCATCCATCCCTCCATTCTGGCATCAGGCCTCCTCGCCTCTCTCACTTTTATTACCTTCCTCTCCTCTCGCTCGCCCGTTCCGTCTCTCCTCCTCCTTCACGCAGTAATAAGAGTGGAGAGGTCAGTCCGTCGACCCTCTGAGGCCGACCAGCCAACTTTAAATATTTCACACTATTTTAAATGAGCGCACATGAATCATAGATCACAGGCAGTGCTGGCGTGTGTGTGTGTGTGTGTGTGTGTGTGTGTGTGCGACGAGGTGCTCGAACCTGAAGCTCCTTCTAATAACCTCTGGCTGTCCGTCTCAGTGAGGAGGTCTGATGTGGAATTTAGATCCGACAGCGTCAGTCATTCACCGGAGGCGTAACGAGCGGCCTTTCATCATCGGCCGTGATGGACGGATGATGAAACAAAGCGTTAGAGATGAAAACTCGCCAGTTTGTCATCTGCGCTTTCACAGGGGCTGATCTCCCTAATTCCCAACATGCACCAGAAGTCAAAACATCACAAAAATCTGTACGAGTATTTTGGAGACACGCCGTCACGAGCGGAGACAAGATGTGACGTTTAAGTTCCTGAAGAAAAATCGGTCCTGTAATGTTCCTGCAGGGAGACGGACGAACTGAGCAGCTTGAAAGAGAATTCATGTTGAATTAATGATATTTATCGAGGACCAGCGCCGCTCTCTGTGTTTCATGTTGCATTGTGGGATCATTCCAGTCTTTTACAGCCTGGAGAGAAAGAATCCTCAGTCCAGCAGTGATGTAGGAGAAATCTGACAAGGAACAAGATGATTAACGCAAAGAGAGAGAGAGAGAAATATATTTCTCACAAAATTCTTTTTTTAATTTTTTTAATCCTTGTTTTTACTCATGAAATACTGAAGAGTCTCACGTGTTTCACCGTCTAGAAATGATTCGTCAGAGAAAAACTGCTCAGAGGTGCGACAAATTCACAACGATCACTCTTTGATATTTGGGGCAATTCAATTTGTGGATCCTAAAAAATAGACCAGATAATATTTAGAATTCTACATTTAGTGTGTTTCAGCTTTTATCAGCACAAAGTTTCGACCTGCAACTCAAACGTGAACAAAAACCAGGCTGAATAAATAGAGAAGCTCTGCTGTGTAGAAAGAAATGTGATCCACATTTAAGACACATTTTATGCAATTTATTTTCATTATTTATTTTTATTTTTTACCATTTTTCTTGAAGGGAACAATGTGTTGATTGTGCAGAACGTGCACGAGAAATGAATCAGTTTGGTTTTAAATCTTCACCGACAGGTTCAAGATAAAAGAAGGAAGTGATGTGGTTTCGTGTCCGGTTGGTCTCCAGATCTGTGCCGAGGGTTCGATCCACCTGCTCCACCTGGACCTCACTCACTTCCAGCTGTGGTGTTACAGTGAACAGTCTTGATGTTTTGCAGATAAACATCAGAACACATGTGGTCACACAAATGAAACAAAGAATGTTTAAACACTCATCACATGATCTTTGTGTTTTTTCTTCACGCGGACGTTGCAGGTCGAAGCGTTTAATTAATTAAACATTAATAAAATTCTTCTCGTGTTATTCTCACATTCTTCACCTCTTTGACTTCGTACACAAAAACAATTAGTTCCAGTTGCCGTCAGCTACCTGTGACCTTTGACCTCCCTCCCACTGGCAGCTGATGGAGGAAGCTGCTCCCGGTGACCTCAGTCTTCCTGTTGAATGGTTTGTTCCATCAGAGCTGTGAGGTCATCGGCGCTAACGAGCGTCAGGCCGAACGTTGATCCTGTCACTCATTAGACTCAAAGATCAGAAGAAGTCTGTCTTAATGAACATCTCTGCCTCCATGAAACGTCAACATGTTCAGAATCACAGGCGGAGGTGAGCGAGCCAGTTTACATGAAGAAAAACATTTATGATGGCTTCTTTCAAATGATTATTTTCACATGAAACAAACATGTTAGTCTGTGCCAGATTTGTGAATGAACTTATATTTGATCACAGGACTGTGTGGTGTGTTCAGGCTCTCGTCACTGTGGTTGGACATCAGCACTTCTGCTTCCTGTTTCCTGTGTGACGCTGCTTCACCAGTTCACTCAGCAACAGCAGAAGGTTGAGCTGCTGGAATCAGGAGACTCAACACAAAGAGTGAGATTAAAGAATAAAACTGATAAAGCTGCTGCACTCGTGTGTGTGTGTGTGTGTGTGTGTGAGAGAGAGAGAGAGAGAGAGAGAGAGAGAGAAATGAACATTTTGTTTGTGGTTGAGTTTCTTGCTGTTTTCACCTGTGCAGCTCTGTTTACCTGAGCAGGTGAAGCTGCAGGTTTCAACTGTCTTCATGTTTTTTTTTTATGTATGTCGTGTTTCTTTGTTTTAAATGTTTTAAATGTTTTAAATGCTGCTCACGTCCAGTTAAGCAGTGACACAGAGGCACTGAGTTCTGTGGATGAAGATTCAGACTCAACAGCAGCTGAGTTCAAACCTGTGGTTGATCATCTTCACCTGTTTCCTCCTGCCGGTGCAGTGTGCAGCAGAGTGGAGCTACAGAGCCATCTAGTGGCTGAACATGGAAACTACAGCTGAGCTCGACTCTGAGTCAACACTGTTCGTGTTGCTTCATTATTGTTGTTGTTGTTGTTAAAGAAGCTGCAAACTGAAGATTAAGTGAAACAAGTATCAGTCAAACATCACAACCTCAAAGTTGATTACCTTTACTTTAAGTAACTTTCATTTCAGGAAGGGTATTAATACTTTGGCTTGTACTGCAGTATTTTCTGAGTATGGTTTTGGTACTTCTCCTGAAGTAAAGACCCTGAATGCTTTTTCTATAACTGACAACTCAAAATATATACATGTTGTACTGTACTGTAGTATACCGAAGTACTGTACTATAGTATGTTGAAGTATATTTTGTTGTACTTTAGTATGTTGTACATTAGTATTGCAGTATATTCTGGTGTATTTCCCTCTGTCAGTCCTGGTCCTCTCGGGCTGATCTGACCTCCTGTAAAGTGTTGCTGGTACCTGGACGCTCTCTGTCTCATCCTGAGGCCGGGCGCCCGCCCCTCCCCTTCCGCTTCCGGGTTGCACACCTCCAAACACATGCAGGTGTCAGCAGTGGTGGCTGCGCACCTTTCCTTGTCCTCGGTGTTCTGTGTTGCCAGTGACCATACCGGTACCTTTACGGTGTAGTCCTCAGTGTCTGCAGGCCTTTGCTGCCGTTTCGGTTCCCGACACGCTCCTTCCCCGGAAGCCACGGACGCTGCTTCGCCTCCCGCACCTGTGCACCCCGCTGCCGGCTCGGCCGGGAGCGCCGGCTGGGGCGCGCGGCACGGAGACTGCCCGGTGGTGACACAGCAGGTTCCGCTCTCCTGTTTCCTTTGAGCTAAATTAGTTCATTTCGGTCCTGATTGTGAACCGCTGTGGTTTTGGTGCCTTTCTGTTCGGTCGTGTGTCTGAGTTCATTCATGTTGCTCTGTGGCTGCTGTTTGTTGTTGGTGTTAGCTGGCTGTTGCTCATGTGTTTGTTTGTTGTGGTGAATTCAGAGTCTGGGGCCTGTTGCACAAAACTAGGATAAGGGATTAAGCCGGGATATCTTGGTTATCCTGGCTCAACTTATCCATGGTCCGGTTGCACAAAAGCAGGATAGGGGAAAGTGGGATATGTTATGGTATAAGTTGCCATGGAGATTTATTCTGTGGAGTTAGCCTGCTCCAGACCAGGCTAAGTTCCAGGATCTATTTAATCTCATCCCTTATCTCAGTCAGCAGTCACCACAAACGGAAACTAATAGTTATTCCACTGCCCACTACACATTGTTATCACATCCAGCTACACCCACTGTCATTATTTAAACATTTGTGATCATTAATTTCAATCATTGTAGATTTTTAAATTTAGTATTTTATATTTCATTTCATTCTATTCAAGGTGCAATATTTTTGCATTTAGGATGTAATATTTCATATCTCATATTTAACCCTCCTATTATCCTAAAATATTACTAACACTTTTCACCCTTGGGGTCAATTTAACCCCATGGATATTTCCCTCCAAAAAATGATTTGCAGATTATTCTTGACCATTTTTTGTGTCAGCCACTTTATGTATTTGTTGAAAACATAAATAACCCCTTGATAATGAAATCTTGACCTTTCCTCTAGCGCCACCATCGGGACAAACAGGCCAAAATTGGAATTAATTTATCTTGAAAAGTTTTCTTCCAAATCTTCTCAAATTTACTGACAACCTTAGTGACCACAGGAGGATGAACCCTGTTGGTTTTGGTGATGATATGACGTTTCCTGCAGCGCCACCATCAGGTCAAACTTTCAGTTTTAGAGTTAGTGTAAAATCTTTCATCCAAATCTTTTCTAATTTGGGGTGCACATTCATGATTCCTCTTATAAACATATTTACTTACTTATTTGCTGTTTTGTTGTTTTTGTATTGCTGTTGCTTCACCTTTAGATTTGGAAACTCCTGCCAACATGAGCAAGCCTATGTAGGCTTCCAAGTCAAATACATCCAAGTCTTTCCAGCTGTCCCCATACAAACGCGTCCCCTCTAAATTTGTCATCCCAAGAACAATATTTTCAACCGATGGTGCTCAAATGATGACTTGATGTCTTCAACATGGCTGACTGCATATCTGCTGGGGACTTGAACCATTTTGATAATATTAGCAGCGCTAAGTCTACCCTGCTGTTGAAGTGGGGAAAGGGACCATACTATGGTGAGAGAATAGATAGAACAGTCACAGATGGGTCACACACAGACAGACAAGTTTTACACAGCTAAAACAGCTTGGGGTCAAATTGACCCCAGAGGAACACCAATGTGTGCAATATGTGTTCAGCACATTAAAAAAAATATCATCATGATAATTTTATGCTTAATTAATTGTACCAATCAAATTAGGAAAAGTCATGAAATATGAAGTCAAACAAAAAAAGGCAACAATTATTTTTTGAATGATAAACATTGATTGGGGTCAAATTGACCCAAAGGATAATGGGAGGGTTAATCCAAGTTTTGTGTGAATTTCTAATGTAAATTTGTTAATGTCGTCTTTTTAGCCTGTTTTAATTTTTTTTTACTATTTAACTGCTTCTGTCCCCTTTGCTGCTGTATATTGTGATTTTCCCCACTGTGGGACAAATGAAGGTTTATCTTATTTTAAATGATGATTTAGATGATGTTGCAATCATTAGATAATTTACAGTTTCCCAAACACTATATATAAAATACACCTCCTATATAAATATAAATACACATTATAGAGCATACACTTTATTGAATAAGGATAAATCAAAGGAGGTAAACCATCAGCTCCTTTCAAAACTGAGGTCACACAATGACTCTACAAGATAGAAAGCACAGAGCCAAAACATATATATCATATATATATATGATGAAATAGCAGAGGAGCATGGAGCATGAGGAGCAAACATAAGATAAGATAAGAGGAACTTTATTTATCCTAAAGGGAAATTCAATTAAATCAGTGAGTTCATTTATTTATCAAAGAGTTGTACAGTCTGGAGTTACACTGACACAGTTTCATCACATCTGCAGTCAGTTTTACTTACAGTTTCAACTGATTCATAATCAGAGTACAACTACGTTTTCGGAGATGTTAATGAACTATTTGGATTGTAAATGTGATGGTTTCAGCGGGGCAGTGTGTATTTGTGCACTATAGTGCCTGAATGCGCCTGAATACGTAAACATATTGACGTATTCAATTACTTTGCCACGCTTTCTCTCTTTGTTTTATAACTGTCGCGATGTTGCCTTTCTTTTTTCTTTGCTCCTTTACCTCCTCGTAAGCCTCCATGAGGATTTCTGCCTCCGACGGGAAAAGGACGCCGCTCTCGTTGCCATGGTGAATCAGTGAATCTGTGATCGATGGACGGGGTCTATCTGAGGAAGCCGTAAGTGTGCGCACTTATCCAGGATTGGTTTCACCTGGCTTGTTGAATCCGTGTCTGCTCATCCTGGCTTGGTCTTTGTGCAACCAATTAAACCTGGACGCTCTTGTTTTGGATTCGTTGAACTCGGCTCAGTCACTTATCCCGGATGTCTTAATCCTACTTTTGTGCAACGGGCCCCAGGTCTCTGTTGGCTGAACCCCGCTCACCTCTTCTTCTTCTCCTCTTCTCTCAGAGCTCCGCCCCCCTGCTGGTGGTGCCCCCCTCCTCCTGGGCTGTGGTGTCCCGCCTGGTTTTGCCCCCTTCACGAGTGTGTGTTGAGGTGGGGTGATCTTTCCCCTGGGATCCGTGGCCCCGGTCCTGACCCCCCCCCCCCACCGGAGGTAAGCTTCGCCCTGATTGGCCTCGCTCCCCTTTCCCTCCGTCATTGAATGACTGTTTTAGTGATTTTCTTTTTAACGTTTATCAATAAAAGATTATTGTTGACTGAGGGAACCACGTGTCGCTCTCCGACTATAACAGACCTGTCTGTCTCTCAGCATTGTGAGAGGTGCAAATACTTCTCTGGGTGAGAGTCCCGAGGTGCCTTTACCTGCAACTGTTCAGCGAGTGAGTGGCCTGGCCCCGCCCCGGCTTAACTTTAGTATGTCATACTTTGGTATGATGTATTTTAGTATGTCATACTTTAGCATGTCGTATTTTACTATGTCATACTTTTGTATGTCGTGCTTCAGTATGTTGTATTTTAGTATGTTGTACTTTAGTTTGTCATACTTTAATATGTCATACTTTAGTATGTCATACTTTAATATGTTGTATTTTAGTATGTCATACTTTAGTATGTCGTATTTTAGTATGTCATACTTTAGTATTTCATACTTTAGCATGTCATACTTTAGTATGTCATATTTTAGTATTTTGTACTTTTGTATGTCATACTTGAGAATGATGTATTTTAGTATGTCGTATTTTAGTATGTCGTATTTTCTTATGTCGTACTTTAGCATGTCGTATTTGACTGTCATACTTTAGTATGTCGTATTTTAGCATGTCATACCTTAGCATGTCGTATTTGACTGTCATACTTTAGTATGTCGTATTTTAGCATGTCATACCTTAGCATGTCGTATTTGACTGTCATACTTTAGCATGTCGTATTTTCTTATGTCATACTTTAGTATGTTGTATTTTAGTATTTCATACTTTAGTATTTCATACTTTAGTGTGTCGTCTTTTACTATGTCATACTTTTGTATGTCATACTTTAGTATGTTGTATTTTAGTATGTCATACTTTAGTATGTCATACTTTGGTCTGATGTATTTTAGTATGTCATACTTTAGCATGTCGTATTTGACTATGTCATACTTTAGTATGTCATACTTTAGTATGTCGTATTTTAGTATGTCGTACTTAAGCATGTCATACTTTAATATGTCGTATTTTAGTATGTCGTATTTTAGTATGTCGTACTTTAGTCTGTCGTACTTTAGTATGTCGTACTTTAGTGTGTCTTATTTTAGTATTTCATATTTTAGTATGTCGTACTTTAGTGTGTCATACTTTAATATGTCGTATTTTAGTATGTCGTATTTTAGTATGTCGTACTTTTGTATGTCATACTTTAGTATGTTGTATTTTAGTATGTCATACTTTAGTATGTCGTATTTTAGTATGTCATACTTTAGCATGTCATACTTTAGTATGTCGTATTTTAGTATGTCGT
>JBBMOC010000353.1:33232-52741 GCA_037975185.1 Centropyge bicolor
GTGTGTGTGTGTGTGTGTGTGTGTGTGTGTGCGTGCGTGTGTGTGTGTGTGTGTGTGGAGGAAGTAAGGATAAATCAGTGGGTGTGTGTACGTGAGCTCTACTATGTGCTGAGGAGGAGTGAGGGAGTGAAGAGCTGAATGGAGGACGAGTGTGTACGTGAGAGCGTCCACTGCTGCGTCTGTGTGTTTAATGAGCCATAAGATCATTTTATCTGAGCTTTAACGAAACGACCCCACTTTTAGTAAACAAGCAGAAGACGAACGAAGGAACGAGGCCGATGTCTCTGTTAGCAGCGTCAGCTACATTCTCTGCTTCTGCGTATAGACACATCTACAGACTGAATGAATGGATGTCAGTGTGGAAACATTCAGGAGACACAGACACACACATTGGACAAATCAGTCCAGAGGACAGAGACACAGTGACTGGAGGGAAACACATCATCACACAAACAGACTTCTGCTGAGGAGTCCGACTCGAAACCATGAACCAAATACACCTGATCCATCAAGCCCTCACATCAGGTAGAAACACCTGCAGCTGTCTCTGGTCACATGATCATGTAAAAGGCCTCACACACACACACACACACACACACGGAGTCCAGGACGTCCTGTGACATCACACAGTGTCCTGCTGTCAGACTTCTACCTGAGCCGATGAGGGAACACACCTGTCGGAGACTGAAAAAGCTGTAGTGTCCAAAACTTGTCAAGTTAATATTCTGAGCATTTACAGTGAACTGTCAAACTAAACATCTACAAACTGCTGTTGGTTGAATGGACCCAGGATAATCAGAGCTGACTCTGCAGACTGGGACTTGTATGTAGGTCAGAACTGTTCACATTCAGCTTCAACACACGTGTTCAGCCTGTTGATTTCTGTGATTTCTTCTCTCTGATGACACCTGACTGGAAAGTTTTCAGTGACTTATGTGATCATATACACATCTAATCATTAAGAGCAGATTGATTGATGACGATCACAAACGATCAATTAAAACTTAAAAAAAAAACTTTCACTTCTTCTTGAAAGGTGATGAAGACCCCTCTCACCTTGGACCTCTCCCGGATCTCGGGGCCCCTCAGGTGGCTGGCGCACACGGACACCAGCTGGTCCACGGCGCTCAGCAGGAGGCTGACGGCCTCGCAGCCGCGCTCCGCCCCGCTCACCCAGGCGATCTGGTCCCCGCGGAGCCGCCGCCGCTGGACGCCGGACACGGAGCCCGCCAGGCGGCCGTCCTGCAGCTGCCCGGACCGGTGCATGTCCATCACCTGCTCCAGCACCGCGGCCCCGGCCCGCTCCCCCAGGAACCCGTCTACGCAGCAGAAGCCGTGAGACAGCAGCGCCGGGACGAGCCGGTCCGCGGCCAAGCGCTCCAAGTCCGAGTCCGGCACGCGCTCGATGACCGGCATGTTAGCGGAACCGACCGAGACACCGAGAGTCCGGAGAGACAGCGGGGATAAGGTCACGTGACAGCAAGAGTCTCTGTGACACGAAGAACTTTTCACTGAGATGCTCTGATTGACAGCTCGACTCAAAGTCCCTGAACTCACGTCAACATCCAGCTCTTATTATGGAAGGATATGCCAAGTCAGCCACTATCAACACGAGCCACGTCCGGCTAGCGACTTCAAAATAAAGGCCACGTTTCTAATCTGTTCCTCACACACGTTCTTTTACGCATCTAACATACGAACATTTAAGTAGGAAACAGATTAATTCTAATAAACTTCACAAGAACCATCACGGCACCATGTTTGTTTTTTATTCTGTGACACTATTTTTTTCCCTAATTATTAATCAAACATGTGGGGCATAAAACGTTTTTTGTTTTCAAAAGACTCCTGTTTAGAGCTGCAACGGAAAAAACTGCATCAACAATGAACTATGAATCATTAAAGTTATTTATCAAACAAAGCTGTCAAACATTCTCTGACTCCAGTTTCTTCAATATAAGGATTTGCTGCTTTCTCTATTTTATATCATTCAATAGAACATATTTAAGTTCTGGACAATTGGTGGATGTGATCTTTGTCTCGGCCTGTTTTGGGGCATTTAACAAACTAAGCAATCAATTAAATTAAATAATGATTAGATTAACAGATTAACTGATGATGATATTTAGTGGACTCTTTCTCGGCACCACTGGAGAGTCGACCTCTTATTGTGAAGGCACAGTTCCGGTCTTTTCCGGCTGCCACGGTCGAGTTAATGTAAATAAGAGTGAGACGTGCTGGATGTGATGCTCATCATGACAGGAAGCTTCACATTACCCCAGTTCTGTTGTAACCTGAATTATTACGTCACAGCTTGTTTATAATTGTGTCAAACATTTTAACTTGATTGATGGATAAAAAGAAAAAACGTTCACGAGAGAAAAAAAATCTGCGGCAGCATGAACTGTTGAGAATATTCAGCCCGTTACTGAACGCTAATAATTACTTTTTATTGATAAAGTGAAAATAAAGTGAAAACAGCTGAAATCACTTCACTCTGCCACGTGCCCGCGCACCGAGCCACGTGCCCGCGCACTGGGCGCGCCCGCCGCCATTGAGGACTCCACGAGACGCATGTAGCCCTCGCGCTCCCTCCCTCCCTCCCGCCCGCGAGGGGGTGACGTGAAGCTGAGCACGCGCCAGGAAAACTGAGCAGCTGATAACAACCATAACAACAATAATAATGGTGAAAAGAAATAACTATAATAATAATAACATCAACAGTGACAAAAAGCTCAGCAAATTTTAATTTCCTGTCATTATGAAACTGCTGTGTCCAAAACTTGTCCAGTCTGAAAAAAGAGCATCTGTAAATAAAGTCAGTGTAAATAAGCTCAGCACAGCCTGATCACATCTGACCATCCCACTCAGAAATATCCACATTCAAACACATTTCCTCACATTCATCCCCACACAGTTCAGTGGGTTTGAATCTGTCAGCATGACATGAGTTTTCTGAGCTGAGTCAAAGAGGTTTCAAAGGTTCAGGTGGAGGAGGGAGTAACTGAGTTCAGTAAAGAAGTGAAGTGACTCCTCAGTGGAGGCTCAGTTCAATCACTGAGGCGTCTCAACGAAAGAAACACGAAAGTTATTGATGCATTTTTTAGTTGTTTTTAAGGGACGTGTTTGCTCAAGTTCCTTAGTTTTTGTCTTATTGTCCAGCTGTTTGATCTGGAAGCTGTTCTATAAGTTTACATTTGAATAGGTTTATTGCAAAGTTCACAGTTTTTATTTCCACAGTGATTCAGGACTCTGAGTGTCAATAACATCAAACCTTAAACCAGACGAACACAGCGGCTCTGAGCTCCTACATCTCCAAAACTAAACCTGAGTAAAAGTATTCTGAGACCACAGGGGTCTCGGGGTCTCGGGGTCTCGGGGTCTCGGGTCCTGGAACAGACCTGGTACTGACCTTGCTGTTCCTGCCCCTGATCTTGTGCTTCCCCAGCCTCCCGTCTGCGAAGGTGATCAGTCTGTCCATCCTGCTCAGCAGGTAGCCGATGTTCTCGCAGCCCGGCTCCTTCCCGTCCACCCACACCGTCTGGTCCCCCCGAATGCTCCTGGTGTGCGTCAGCCCCCTGCTGGCCAGTTTGCCATCCTGCATCTTGCCGGCGCTGTGGAGCCCCCAGACCTCCTGCAGAATCCGCTCCCCGATTTTGCTCCCCAGAAAGTTGTCGACGACGCACAGGCCGTACGAGTTCATGCAGGGGACGACGTGGTGCAGCGCCAGCCGGTGGCTGCTGCGGGGCCTCCGCTCTGTGGATCTGGGCTGGGCGCTCCAGGGGTGAGCACGCGCTCGGACCCCGGCGCGATCCGTCCGGCCCCTGGCCCCGAGTCTGTCTCCATCTTTAACTGCTGCTTCATTTCTAGCTCCGACCCCAGCATCGACCCCGGGCCCAGCTGCGGTGCAGAGGTCGAGCCCAGACCCTGTCCTGGCTCCAGAACTGCTTCCAATGCCCTCGGCGACCCCGACCCCACTGCGACTTCTGGCTCCCTCCCCAACCCCAACTCCAGCCCCATCCTCGACCCCGTTCACAGCTCCGACTGGAATCCTAACATCAACTCCAACACAAAGTCCAAACTCTGCTCTGACTGCAGCCCCCACCTGAGCCCCCAGCACAGGCCCAGGGTCAGTCCTGCTGTACCTGCAGGGGGGCTCCTCCACAGGCCGGTCCTCAGCACCATCACACCCACAGTCATGGGCTTCATCTTTTTCGTCCTTGGACAGAGGACTCATGTCTGCACGTGTTCCCACAGAACATTGACTTGTTCCATACAAACACAATGTTTTATAGGAAGCTGAGAGCCGTCTACAAACAGCCAGTGGGATGTGGCGACCAGGCAAGCTTGCTTCCAAAATAAAAGCAAGCCTCACTTTGAAAACAGCAAGGTCAACAATGAAGAACTGTATCAAAATGTCAACATATAACAAAAACATAAGAGGAATATATCCTGGTGGACAAATTTGTTTCATTAAACACAAAATATAAAGTACTGCCATCGCAGCTTTTATTTTGAAGTGCAACTGGAAGTTTTGCTTTGTGTTGTAAAACTAAGCGGCTGAACAGGAACCTTAGTGCTGTTATGATCCAGACCCAGAGCAGCAGGACGGACTTTATCAGAACAACGACCCAGAGTCTCTGTATTTAACCAGTGAACAAATGAATATTACAAATCGTATTTGTTTAAAAATTACACACACAGAGACTCAAACTCAGGTTGATCTCTTTAGTGCAGGTGTAAAATATACACAACAATGTCATTAAAATAAGCTGTAGTAGCTGATAGCACTGATAAGATCAGTACTGACTTTTTAAGTTAATTAATCTATTATAGTCAATGAATCAGTTCATTGTTTCACTTTAAAAATCCTACATCAAGCTAAAATGCTTTTAGACTGAAAAACTGTGATGGGCATTTTTAAATTTTAAAATATATTACAGAATAATCATATAACAGGAAAAAACAGAAATTCATCAAAAATAAAAAACTGTATTCAGTAACAGGCCTATTTTAACAATGGTTTCAACTTGTAGTGTAAATATGACTGTCAGTATTATTGTGAGTCAGTGGCTCTCTCTCTCACTGACCCTGCCTGTTGCGTTCAAGGACATCTGGAAATGAAACCACCCAGTATCTGATGTTAAAATACTTAGTAAGGGAGGTGTGTTGATGCAGCGGGTGCAGCTGGTGCAGACGTCACGGCGTGCCCGGCACTCAGGCCTTCATTTCTCAGGAATGTGTTGATACGTGAGGCTCCACACAGCAGCCGGCTTCCTGCTGCCACATGAAAGAAGCTGTGGCAAAGGCCCGGTGTTAATCAGCCCGGCGACACCCACTAATCCCCCCAGTCAATCAGGATCTACTGTAAACTGGTTGAAGTGTAAACAGTGGGTTTTTTCTGGGCTCAGAAACAGCAGTGAGTCAGAGAGCAGAAGGTCACAGACGCAAAGTTATGTTGGTACGTAACAATGGCCGTTCAGTCAATGACTTCACCGTTTAGTTTGGCAACTCAAAGCCAATAAGACTTTCACAGTAACAATGGAAAAAAAGTATTTTTGTGTTGTGAAAGATCTCCCACAGTGACCAAGTCTCTATTAGCTCTAATGAGCTTTTAAGCCCTTTGAGCTTCTAGTTTTGGTTCGATGACACACTGAGCGTCTGGTTCAGTCTAGAGCTACATCGATACATCAGCAACAGGAAGCTGCAGTCCAGAAACCAAAGACATGTAGAAACAGTGTGTCCAGCAGTGACAGGTTCATGTTCACACTGGGAAGTCCTCCTCCACACATCTGGCTCACAGTCTATGGGAAGAAAACAAAGGGATCTTTACCAGGGTTGGGGGGCAGCTGCAGCGTCCTCCAGGAGAAGTCCTGTCGGCACCGGGGGCAGCGGCCACAGGGTCCGCTCTGAGGGGAGGACCTGGAGTCGCCCGACCTTCCAACTTCCAGTCTGCAAAAGAAGACATTGAAACGCTAACAGCTGTGTCCAAAAGAGCATCTCTCCATCTGCAACACATGCAGCAGAAATGACCACGACCCAAACCCTCTGATCCCTGAACTTTACAAGGTTCAATACTGAGTGTGTTTGGAGAGCTGGGACAAAGACAGAGAGAGTGTGATCAGACAGGTCATTGTGATTCCTGGAGCACTTGTTTCAGCTGGCTGCTTGTCCAGCTCTGCTCTATTCAAACACACATGGACATTCAGGGTGATGTGCCTGTGCCGTCTGAGCGCTGCGTGTGTGCCGTGCCTCAGACGACGGCGGTTCAAACTCCAGTCAGCAGCTTGTTGTGCGTACGTGATAAGAGCTTCATCGTCTGAGTTAACCAGTAACCAGAGCTCTGTTTCCTTCCTGATCTGCTGCCAGAGAGAAGGAGAGAGCCCTTCCTCGGCAGCATGTGTGTGCGTGTGTGTGTGTGTGTGTGTGTGTGTGTGCTGTAATCAGAGAAGAATGCCAGAGGTTTACTTTAGAATCCAGCTGACATGTCTCTGAGGCCTGGCAGTGATTCAGGCAGATGAAGGCTGCTGGGGGCTGATAATCAGGAAATAACAATCTGGGATCATTTTCACGCCCTTAAAATCAACAGCGACTCATTTTCCCTGCTGAATTCACCAAATCCTCTGAAGCAACATTCAGAGCATCCTGTCACTGTGGTTTATTCAAGTTCATGAGTTCAGGGTCAAATAACATGGAAGCTGATGCCAAGACACAACGTAAATTACGTCACAACAGGCACTGTCTGTCTGCAGATACAGTGAGTTCAGGCTCACAGCTGTCAAACTTTATTCTAACAGCAAAACACAACAAAGTACTAACTAACAGCTGATGGAACTATTACTGAAGTTACGGGTTTAATAACAATCATATATAATCTTATGGCTGCTGTTGGTTTCGTCCTGTGATCATCAGGATGTTTGATGGACGTCACAAACTACGTCATCACAACCATGAATGAAGATAAACCAGGTGATACAAACTGTTCATTGTTTCCGGATCAAAGCGTCACTTTTCCACAAACTGTGAACCGTGAACCTGGGGCCTGTAGTTTTTCTGTGATCCCGCTCACGAACAAACATCTGAACCTCTTTAATGGACGAAATCAAAGCAGCTGGAACAAACTGTGCGTGAAAGTAAACTACCAACCCAAATGAAGACGAACTTCTCGGCCACATGTCAGCAGAACGTCGAAATCCAGCGAGTCCGAAGGAACAGAAACTCAACTTTCCTCAAACTGAGAACTGATTTGAATGAAAACAAACAGTTTTAAAATCCAACATGGCGCCAAACGTCTTCCTCGCTGTCCGCCTGCAGCTCCACTCAGCGGCGCGTGGCTCAGTGCTGCCGCCGGTGGCCGCGCGCGGCGTCGACCCTCAGGCTGTGAGAACATGGCCGCAACAGAAACAACAAATGTCCCACTCACTTTACAATGTGCAGTGTTTAAGTGTTAGAATCAGCCCCAGATCTGGTGGTAATTTAATTCAAGACATTCATTTAGTAATGGGAAACATTAACATATAAATAATGAAGGTCATGTACATGCACTTTCACTCAGGACCCAGAGCAGCTACTACAACAGCTGATGTTGTCCTTCAGTGCTGCCTACTGTCAAAGCAACTGTCAATCAAATGAGTACAACATTTGACAAAACGTTCCTGGAGGTCTGGGGCCCCTGGAAGCAGATTATAACTGATACTGTTCGTTATGTTTTATTCAACTTAATGAGTCAAATATTCTGACGCTCTGTGAATATTCACTTAGCCACTTACAGGTCGTTGCTGCTGTGTGTTTTTTCCCTTGGAAGAAAATCAATAAAAAGTCAACTGCTGGAGAGTGAATGAGAGACAGTGAGTGTTTGTGTTCAGATCAGCAAAAACAGGAAACACTCCCCTCTAGTGTCCAGTAGTGACTAAAGGGGAAAAGCACAGACGCCTTCATTTAGGACTGTTAGAGACTTTCACTATCAATTAAAACTGACAAATAATGATGTTGTCCTCTAGAAAAAAAACAGGAAATTGTTAACTTATTAGAAGATATTCTTGTCTGACTTGTCAGCAAAAGAAAATCCCACAGTGAATCTACAGGAGCTCGGACCCACAGTTGAGTGTATTATGATGTTTTATAAGACTGTTGCAGACATCTTTAAAAAGCAAGAACTGCAGGTTTCATCATTTTGGAAATGATAACAGACATTTTCCATAATTCACTGTTTCCTATGTTCAAAGTGACAAATGCAGCAACACGCTGTGCAAATGCTGTACAGGCTGTTTCATGATGACTTCTATATAAAAGCTCTTAAATTGACAAATTTAGTAAAACAAAGAGTAAGAAAACAGCTTGAGTTTAGTGAAATATCCCTTTAATGATTTCAGTTATAGAGCAGTATTTAACATCAGTAGCTCACAAAAACGGCAAACATTCTATTCTAGACGCCAACATCTGACTACAAAACTTTACAAATATGTATACAAGATTATATACAGAAAAACTGAGAAAAATACAGTTTTGCAAGGAAAAATAATCACAATTTTCTAAGGGATATCAGTAGCATTTGGAGTACATATAAAATATGATTACATAAAAATTGGATTTCTTAAACATTTATCATTTCTGTGCAAAGAGGAAACTGTTAATGTTGACTGCTGGCTGGTCTAAAACAAAGGTGGGAATTTGAAGGACAACTGTGTCATTTTCAACCTGTTCACCATCATTATCCATCACACCGACGCCTCCTTCCCAAGCTCAGACTCCACTCTCTGCATTTAAAGTGTCACTTTATCCATGACCCCACCACCGACGCAGGTGTACAGGAAGCTGCAGCCACACGTACACAGGTAACAAGAGAAACACTGAAGCAACGTCCAACTGCAAGAGTCATCAGATACTTTCCAAACTGAGCCAGAGCTCATGGGCTGCTGGAGCAAGGAAACGTGTGCATTTCACAAGAGAACACAAAGAACTGAGAAAAGGAAAAACAAAATAAACATGACATTTCCTCCTTTCCTGCCTTCTTATTCATCATCAATTACCTGTAATTACATTTATTGATGGAGGCCAATAAATATGGCTGAAAGCTCCAGTGACAGTTGAGTGGATCTTGTGCTTAAAAGTATTTACCACAGAGTAGTTTGTAGTATAAGAGTACAACTAGCTTTGTTTTAACAGGAGGGTCAGTAAGTCACACACTTGGTAGAATTCTCTGTGGTCCCTCCACCTGACAGTGATCACATGTCTCATTACAGAAAAAAAAGGTTTTAATGGAAAATGACAGGAAAGGTTGAAAATGGCTGAAGTTGTTCCTTCCAAGCAGCTACTGTCCATTCTGACAATCAGGCCTCGTTCAGAGACCTGATCCTGCTCTGAGAATCCACTTTGGCTCTAAAATAGAGTAAAAAATATTTCATCCATCAGCCGCTGTGTTTCCTGATCCTGCGTAAAACTCTAAGACAACAACGGTTTGATGTCTTCATGGAATAAAAACAAGAGTCCAACCACGCCACATAATCACACATCAACATAGTTTACACATTCTCAAACAGGAAGGTGCGCTTGATTTAAGGAGATAAAAGCAAAACAAGTGAAATCTAATCAAGCACATCCTCCTCTAAGGCCTTTCCTCCAAGCCCCACATTGCTCACAATCCCAAATACGTCAGTGAAGAACAAACAGTCCCCGGGAACGACGTCGTCCAACATGACCTCCAGCACGACGTTCAGACATTTGACCTTTGATATTGAATCAGTTTTGGAGAAGAAGGAGGAGGAAAGAAGTTCAGCCTCAGCGTGGTTGGAAACAATCCCCACCTCAAACCCAGGAGACGGCGGCAGACGGGCCGGCAGGCAGGTGGACGGACGGACAGGAGGCCAGAGACAGACGGGAGCTGCGGGTGGACGGGCGGAGTCTCTGTGTCATTGCACAACCTCGAAGTAGTGCAGGATAGCCATGATGTGCTGCGGCATGAAGACGTAGCCGGTGTAAACAGCCATGCCGGCCACGGAGATCAGCAGGGAGTCTGAGAGGAGACGTTAAGGACCAACTTCTGAAGGAGCAGAGATTTATGAATACATGTGCAGGAGTCTGAGGACACTGATACAAACTGTCAGCAAAGATTAAGACTGAGCTTTGAGTCAGTTTCACATCCATTCATCATTTGACGTAATATCAAAAAGTGACAAACTCACACCACAACCAAGGAGAGGTTAATCAGGATCATCAGCCAAATAACACAGTGTTCACCTCAAACAGACACCAGAGAACAGAAGCTCTCATCAGCAGCTGAAGGATTAACATCAGATGGAGAAAAACCTCAGACTGATGATGAACAAGCACAAGAACACAGACTCTCAATCATTCACTCAAATGACACCAGGTGCAGGAAGAAGATCCATCGTGTTTCTGATGTGATACCGACGCTTTACTGATCCACCACAGATCACAGTTCAGCCATAACAGGACACAATTCAACAGCGTGTGTGAGTCACCGGACTGAGGATGAGACGCTCAGCTGGACGCCGCCCGTCAACAACGCGCCGGACTCCGTTTACATTTCTGCCTCTTTAACGCTTTGATGCTGACTGACAGGAGAACGAGAGCAGTGGGGCAAGGTGTGAGACTCTCTCTGGTTCATTAGCGAAGAGTCGTTCAATCGGCGCTCAAACATTAAATAACTGCTACTGTAAATACATTACAAACCCCCTTTAAAATTCTACGTATTTAACGATCATTCGCTTTGGGGTAAATGTAAATAACTTGTAGAACAACTTCTGAGACTTTGTCTAAAACAACAGAAATTGGCCTTTAATTCGGCTTTAATTTACTACTAAAAAAACCTTATTCAGTTATATTAATTAGTCCTGAAACACATTATCGACTGACAAACGAATCTAAATCATCTCGATTTCAATGAGAACAATATCAAACCGGTTCGTTATCTATGAGCCGAATTTATCACAAAACACTTTGAATCTGTAAAAGAACTTAAATGATCTCCAAAACGCGAATCCAACACGTTTATCAATTAGAAAGTTTCGGGCAGTGCTAAGCTAACTGTGCTAACGCTGTGGCTACAGTTAGCATGTTAGCTCGGCCGCTGCGCCTCCGCCGGTTTGAAGGATACTGAAGACCGTCCGCTCCCACGGCTCCAGCATGTACAGCGCCGTCACCAGCAGGTACTGGTAGTAGAACCAGGACAGCTGCTTCCAACAGTCTCCCAGAGCCATGATCCCAACTTTAGAACAACAACTCCGCTGCGCTTCCTCACTGTTCCGTCTGGTCGTCTCGGGTGTTTCCTGGTATGACGTATAATCATAAGGTGCTGGATTTTAACCAATCACAACCCAGCGTTCGAGTGTACGGCTGTGACGCAGGTCAGGGAGTTCCAACATCCGGATTTCAAAATAATGTTCGCGTTCAGTAAATGCAATATATATTATTTACCTGCTGTTTAAGTAACGACTGATAAAACTAAAGCGTTTCATTAAAAAAAGAGCCAGTTTTAAAAAGTAAAACCTTATATTTGTTAATGAAGCATGAGGCCCAGAGAGCTTATCTTCTTTAAAACACACAAACCACAGCCTCAGAAATCAAGAAAACAGAGGGATTGATCAGATCAATCCTTTAATTTCACTTTACCAACAATGTACATCAGGGTGGTAAAGTGGCTGATGTTATGTCTCACAGCTACATCCGTGTCAGCATAAGTACATGTTGGCCGATAAATAAATGAAACATAATTTGTTCAAGACAAAGCACGGACAAGTTTATTTGCAAGTGTAAAATGTCCAACTCAGTAGCTTTCTTGGTCAAATAAAAAAGAGGTTAGCTGGTCAGTAATGTTTTATCTAAACCCTCTCCGTTTAGCATTGATAATCAGTACGTAAACATTTAATGAGCAAATCAGGATGAAATCTGATTCAGATTTAAGAACGTTTGATAGAGCAGCCTCCACTTACAGGAGCTATTTATATCTGTTTTAAAATGTTCATATAGGGCATGAACGAAAAAGTGTTATCATGACACATTATCAAAACTATCAGAGCATGTGATGTGTTGAGTTAAAAAAAAAGTGGGTATTCGCCAATATGTCTCTATCCTGCTTTCTTCTTAAATATTAATAACAGTGTTGACCTCAAAGTTCAGGCTTTTAATTATTCAGTCCACTGGAAACACAGATGACCATCAGAGCTGAAACAAGCAGATCTTCAAGATATTTTTAAAAGTTTACAGATGGACAACATACTCTGACATTCCACTGCTACCCAGAAGCCTTTTCTGCTCATCAGGTGAATGAAATGAATACATGTGATTGGTCTATTTTCTGATTCTGGTTGATTGATCAATAAACTCAGAGAGACCAGGGCAGGATTCTTTCTGCTCAGCCGGGACACTGCAGACACAGTCGGCCGGCTTCTTCTTCTTCTTCCGGCTGAGGAACGTCAGCGCTGACATGAGGTGAAGAATCAGAGAAACACCTGTAAAATAGAATCTGTCTGCTTGTCTGTCTCAGCAGTGGCTGGACAGGATGTTGAAGAAGTGGTAGACCTCGTCTTTATCGAACACAGCCACCTCAGTGGAGCACTCTGAGCACTGAACTGGGTGATACACCTCATCAGCGTCCATCCCCGCCGGCGTCGGGTCGGGAGCCTCGTCCAGTGCTGTTTCTGGTTTCTGTCCCCTCCTCCTCTTCCTGTTCCTCTGTTTCCTCTCCTGCTGGGTTTTGTATCGTAACACCTCGTCTTTCTTCACTGTGCAGTTCATGACGAACATGGCTCGATACTGCGTCCGATACTTTTCATGTCTGAGATGAGACAAAGACATGTCTTGTTCAGCACACAAAGGTGATGATCAGCTGAGAAGCCCTTGTGACAGAAGTTTTTATGCAACTGTAGCTGGAACAATCTTCTCTTACAACAGTTTCAGGGCTGCGACTAATCTGCTGATTTATTTTCTCGATCAAGAATTCCCCGTTGTGGGACTAATAAAGGAATATCTTATCTTATAAGTAGGTGTCACTTGAAAACTTTTCAAAATCAGTCTTTGGTGGACAATGAAAAAAAGTGGACAAGGAGAAAGTTTCCAAACCAAACACCACACAAAGATCAGAAACCATGAACAGCACAATCAGTAGGAATCAAGTTCGATCCTTTATAAGGGAACAAACACTTCCATCACCGTGTTGGAGCGCAGCAACATGTTCTGCCATGTTTGGTACAAACAAACTGTGACTGACGCTGTCGTGAAGTCTCACCTCTGACAGTCCAGGCAGAGCGTCGTCATGCAGGCGGGACAGTTGAGGATGGCGTCGCTGCTGGGTAAACCCTGAGGCTGACGAGACTGAGACCCTGCAGCTGGTCGTTTCCTGCTGTGATACCTGCGCAGGAAGACGAGAGGCTGAATAAGAACAGGAGGGAAAAAATCTACAGTAGTTTGTGTCAAGCTTGTCTGGATAAAAAGCATATGTTTATCAACATCAGTGACTCCCTCTGAGTGTCTTACCGTCTCCTCCTGGCGTCCACCCAGGCCTGGTCCCGGTCGTCCTCATCAGGGTCGTACAGCAGCTCATCATTGGTTGGTATAGTCCGCTGTTTCCGCCTCCGGCCCGTGGAGCTGCCTGCAGAGGAAATGGAGAGGTTTACGAATCTCGATCACGTTTTTAATTAACTTTAATGGTGCGTCTCCAAACAGACCAAAAGGCCATTTAATCCCTCATGGTGATGACATGTTTCCTTGTTGTAGACAGTAGAAATAGTCATTCTTACTTGGTGTGTCCTCCTCCTCTGATTCAGAGTCGAAGTATATCTCATCGTACATCCGAGCGTTGGGAAGTCCAGGACCGCCACCACCTCCTCCTCGACTCCCTGAGGTTTCTGCTGGAGAACAAACATCAGGAATGATATTCCCTTCCTGTCCAAGTTTGTAGGAGAACCTACGGTGGCCTTCAGCTAATAAAGGCAAAAGATCCTCTCTTGAGCCAGAGTTTGGTTTGTCTCTTCTAGGCTACCAACAGATCCACCCTAAACCCTGCAAGTGTCAAGTGCAACAGAGCACAGAGCAACATCCTGACTGTGAAGAGAAGTTCATGGATGACACATGATCAGGTGAAGATGTTTCTTTTCATGGAAACTGCAGATTGGAGTTACCAGTTGTTGATGGTCCCCAGGATCCCTCCATGGTCCTGATGGTGGAGCTGAGCTCCGCCTCCATCTCCTTCTCAAACTCATCCCCGCTGGACGACTCGCTCTCCCCCGTCAGATACTCTCTGATCAGCTTCTTCTTCTGGTCCGGAGTCCCGTTCAGCAGCACGTCCAGCTCATCCTCCGAACTGAAACACAGCGAGAGAGACAAGCTCATGCCACCCTCCCCAATGTAGACAGATGTGGGGACGTGTGCACCATCTTTAACATTAATCCACATTGGAAATGATTGTTGGTTGTTGTTCTACTTTCAAACACTATGTTAAAAAACCCTAAAAACTTTGCTGAAACAAACTTCACTTGTTGCAAGAAACAATATGACTTATTCATTTTGGAGCTATAAATCTCCTACTTACTTGCTGTGTTGCTTTCAAATGAGGAAATAGGATTCTTGGCTTTAGATATAACACAAACGAAAATTCTTGCTCTTTAGTCAGTCTGACTGTTCTGCACCATAAATCAAACCCTTTCTGCTGCTAAATTATGTGAATGAACACAGTATTTGTATTGGAGTTTTTGTCCACATGACATTTATATAACTTAAAGACATTGTGATACATGTGGAAACAGGTCTCCTGTGTTCAGCAGGTTCCACTTTGTTTACATGGTAGCATTCAGCTAGCTAGCCGCAGATTAGCCTCATGGCGCTAAAGCTCTACAGTTTCAAAGCTAAAGGTTTCTTTGTGTCACCTGCTCTCAGCTCGCTCTTCGTCGCTCGGCTCTTCGATCTCATACGAGTCAAACTCCTCCGATTTACTCAGTTTGTTCATTATAACTATTTTACAGAGTTCAGATACAACAACATGAGCTGCCAGCGAGTTAGCAACAAGCTGCGAGCGACTTCCGCCTCTTACTCTTCTTCTTTAGTTTGATTAAAGGAAGTGAGCAAACGTTGAAAGGAAACACTATCGCCCCCTGTCGCTGGGAGGGCGACTGGACACCACGAGATGAAACTAAACAGGACAAAAGGACAAACATGATTTGATCAGATAATCGATTTGAGAATTATCAGACCACATTTTTTAAGAGAGGGATCAGATATGATAACTCTACCAGAGTAATAATCTTAATTATTTTTATTTAACTCTAATTTGACTCTTCAAAATTCATTTGTATAAAACCTTTACCTCTATAAATCATTTCTTCTTTTTTATTCTAATAAAAACGTTATAAATCAAATATAATTAAGAATAAATGAAATAAAATACTACATAAAATCTGTTCTTCTTTAAACTGTAACAAAACCTTTAATCAAGATTTTATGTTTTTTCCCCATGTCTCTGCATAAATGTCCTAAAAACGTATCCTTCCCTTCATGGAAAACAAACATCAGGAATATCTTTACCACTACTCCCTGAATCTGTGGCCAATAAATGAACTCGAATAATGAGACAACTCATCACCGGCTGATTGAAAACCACAAAGTTCCCACAGTGTTAACTGATGTTAAAACGTCCAACAGAAGCTGGACTCACACTTCCTGCAGGACTTCGACACCTGACATGTGAAACTGCTGCTGTTAGACATAGATACCACTAGGTGGCGTCATCAGACCAGAGATCTCAGAGGCCGACCTCCTCAGCTGAAGGGTCAAAGGTTTAAACATGAAGTGATGTCAGATGAAGTGAGTCTGACGTGTGTGACGTTGACCTTTGACCTCAGCGTGGAAGTGAAATGCAGAGAGCGCCCCCCACCTTTGTTTTCTTCTTCACACTGAAACGTCATCTTTCATAGCTTCATAATATTTTTCTATCGTCGTCTGTATACTGAAGTTAGCATGGATTTTTAGTAAATGACATCTGAGGCTATTCTTTCATCTCTTGTGTTGAACTGATTATTCACTTTGTTATTGACCCATTGAGTGTGTATCAGCTGCCTCCCTGTTCAGCATGAAGCACCGTCCTCCACACGGCCCACGTGAACAGACAGACCTGTAACATCCAGCCTGAGAATGTGGACAGATGTGATTTACACCTGGTCACCTCCAGATGTGTCTGCACGACGTCCCATTCTAGTGTGTTTCCACCTGAGCTTTTCCTGTTGCAGACATTTATCTTCAGGTCACATGTTCCTTCTCGACCATGAGAGGAATCCAGCGGCAGAGCGTGTGTGTGTTGGAGCGCATGCCGTCAGCTTCCTGTCTGTCTTCTCTGTTTGTGTGTTTACGTCTTCCTCTGTTTTGGTTTGTCTGTCTGTGTGTGCTGTTTGTTTTGTGTCTTTTCCCTCCAGTTTGTCCTTTCATGTGTCTTTCTGTTGTGTGACTGTGTGTCAGAGTGTGTGTTTGTGTGCGGAGCTGCTGGCTGACATTTTCCATTCCAGGTGTGACATCTCCATTCCCCGACAGCCTCCTCTCCGACACACGCTAAATAACTCCTCTCTGATTTTACCTGCCTCCCACACACACACACACACACACACACACACACACACACACACACACACACACACACACACACACACACCCCTCGCCGACCACCTCTGTCTCAGCTCTGCCGCTCGACAAGCTAATTTAGCCAATTACACACAGGTGTGATGCTAATTTCCCCGAGCTGGCAGCCAGCTCCTGGAGGAGGTAAAAATAACGAAATTACACCCATCTGTCCCCCTGCAGGCAGGCGGGCTCTCCCACTGGGTGTCGGCTCCTCCGCCACCACAAAACACACACAGGAGAGAAAAACACACACTCTGATAATGGAGAAGAAGACAATGGGCAGTGTGTGTGTGTGTGTGTGTGTGTGTGTGTGTGTGTGTGTGTGTGTGCAGGAATCCAGCCTGCAGACACAGTTGCTTTTTCTCCTCTTTGTTTGAAGCTTCAATGGATTTGCAGCGATACACAGCAATTTCCCCGAAGAAAAGAAAAAACAGACTTTTGGTGCGAAGGGATAATTATGTGAAGCTGTTTTCAAAGGCGACGAGGTCGAACGTGTCACACCACTGTGTGTGTGTGTGAGAGAGGAGGAGGAAGACGGGAACAGAAACACTGTGGTCAGGAGAGAGCGAGGCCTCCGGCGGCGAGAAGCTCGGAGACATGTGTGTTTGAACGCAGTGTGGTTTGTGTCTAATGCTGCAAACAACAACTGCCATTTTTAATCATCACTAAATGTTTCAGTTAAAGGCTGAAACGATGAAACTGAGCTGGATCACATGAACTGAATCCAGAGCAGGAATCTCAGTGAAAATCTCAAGGAACAAAACTTTAATCTGACAGGTATTTTCTTTATTAATCATTTGGTTTATGGAATTTTTGGAAACTAGTAAAAAAAAACCTGAAAAAGCTCAAAGTGATTTAATCAAAATTTCGTAGCTTTTTTAAAATTCAAATGTAGATTAAATGAGCTTGTGCTAATTTTTTCTCTCTTTCTTTGGGTCTGTGTTTGCAGATCTTCTTCACAGCTCCAGCGATCGGAGGGCGGAGCAGAGCTGAGCGGCCACACACACACACACACACACAGACACACACACACACACACACACACACGCACACACATACACACACACACACACACACACGCACACACATACACACACACACACACACACACGCACACACGCACACACATACACACACACACACACACACACGCACACACAGACACACACACACACACAGACACACAAGCACACGCACACACACACACACACACACACACACAGACACACACGCACACACATACACACAAACACACGCACACGCACACACATACACACACACACGCACACACATACACACACACACACACAGACACACAGACACACACACACACAGACACACACAGACACACACACACACACACACACACACACACAGGGAGACCTGATGGTGACTAAGACGACTCTGCCCTCAAACATCACTTCTTCATGTAGATTGTTTAGGAAATCAAACGGTGTGTGTGCGGTTCGATGTGGTCCAGACTGGTGGTGATGTGGTTCTTTAAACACTGTGACTCTGAGCGGTTGTCTCCCAGCAGCCTTTGCTCCTGCTGTTGTCGGATGTGTTTTTGCTTCCTACCAAAGATTCATGAAGGGTTTGACACAAACAGAGTCTGAGCGTGGACGAGGCGGCGGCGGCGGCGGCGGCCGGTTTGTTCCGTCCAGCACGTCCTGCTCTGAGCTCGCCGTCGGTTGGTCACGTGGCCCGATGGAGCGGCTCATTATCCAGGCAGGCTCCATGTCACCTCCCTGCCCCCGAGCGGCTCCGGCTCTAAATACAGTTTGAGAGGATTTCATTATTGAGACTTCTGCTGTCATGTGGACGCGCGTCTCCCAGGCCTTCCCACCCTGCCAAGAAAAATAAATTGGTCCTCGCACATAACGTCCTTATCTACATTCCTGCCGTCACACAGAGCCGTGTCCTGAGGAGCGCCTGTGATGACTCCGTCCACACAGGTTGTATTATTCTACATTCTCACATCGATGGATCTGTCAGTTATCTGTCACACAGCCACATGCTCAGGAGCCCCACTGAGACCGGCCACACTCTGAGGAAGCAGGGTCCACCACGGAGGGTCCACCACGGAGGGTCCACCACGGAGGGTCCAGGGAAGCACCGCCGGAGGACACCAACACACTCACAGGAGAAGAAGAAGAAGAAGAGGGAAGCAGGTGTTGACCTGACGAGATACAGCAAACACATTCAAACAAACCTCTGACTGTACTGATGAGAACACAGAGAAGAAAACCTGGGTCGTTGGAAGGCAGTTTTTAAAACCATGTAACAGAGATAAATGAAATAAAATCACAGTATTGTTTTCAAATGTGTCACATTATTGGAGTGAAACTCACTTCCTGCTTTTAGCTTTTCCCCCTGAGCCCTTTTTCAATGTCACAGTTTCAAATTACTGACAAAGAAAAACCAGAGTTAATAGGTGTAGTACAAGTACAGCAGTGAAGTAGCAGAGTAACATGATAATGAGCTCAAGAAGCTGAAGCTGGTGTCGGACGCAGCAGGTTTCAGTCTGAAGGTGGAGGAGACGTCCATGTTGTCTCTGAGTCGGTGGGTCGAGTCCAGGTCAACGGCTGCATCATTGAGTGGAAATGACACTACAGTTCACGTCCCCCACTCAGACCAGATCGAATTCAAGTCAGTTCATCAGAGATTATATCAAACCAAAGCTGCAGCTTCAGGATCAGGATCAGGTTCAGGTTCAGGTTCAGTTTCAGTTTCAGGTTCAGGATCAGGTTTAGGTTCAGGTTCAGGTTTAGGTTTAGGTTTAGGTTCAGGTTCAGGCTCAGGCTCAGGTTCAGTTTTAGGTTTAGGTTTAGGTTCAGGCTCAGGCTCAGGCTCAGGTTCAGTTTTAGGTTTAGGTTTAGGTTCAGG
>JBBMOC010000353.1:57207-62207 GCA_037975185.1 Centropyge bicolor
GTGTGTGAGCAGCTGCCAAATCTAAAAATTTCACTATTTTACCAGCCAGAGTGGATGTTTGGAACAACAGAGCAGGACTCAGAAGCTTTGTCCCGCTTCAGGCTCCGCCTCCTCGATTTCTACATTGGTGACATCACAACATGTCGTCCCACAATGCATTGCACAAGGGCATGTCTTATTTGAGAAGGAGCAGCAGGTTCAGGAGCTCAGACCTTCAAAGATTTTACAAATATCCAGATTGTGTCAAAAGAAAACAGTTTTGTTTTCATTGCAAAGACGAGAAGCTTCTGAATAAAGATTCACAGGAATTTAAAACATGAGTTTGGTGCTGATGAGAAGCTCGTTAGTCTCACAGCTATTTAATCTAACGCACTGCTGATTCAGACGAGGTGCTGATCAGGAGTCAGTTTTTATTTTCCATGTTCTGACGCGTGTTTGTCGGTTCACTGACGCAGCTGCAGGTTAACAAATGTTTGACCATGAAGGTGATTTTAACAAACACCTGCCAGCCAATCAGAGCCCAGCACTGTGTCGCTGCTCCTGAGAAGCAAAGCCAGGTGTGTGTGTGTGTGTGTGTGTGTGTGTGTGTTCCTTGCAGTGCTGCAGTTTTGTTGCTGTCAGGCTGTCGGTGCAAACATCAGCCTTCAGCTCACTGAGGCAGAAACACACACACACACACACACAGTGCTGTGCTCACACCTCTGCTGCTCTGTGTGTGTGTTGAATCAGCTCCTTCACACTCTGAACATCAGCAGCTCTTGTGGGATTTACTGAAGTTTGAGCACAAACAACAAACGCACACATGAATAAATCAATTCAACAAGCGAACACGACACCAACCGTTGAGCCGTGTGCTGAAACGTCTGAAACCGACCTGAAGCAGAGGAGACACAGGACGTTCACAGACACTAAAGTGCTGGTGTTCGGCTGCTTACTGAAGTCAGAGGAAGGAGTCTCGCTCAGGTTCCAAGTTTCTGCACCGCGACAGGTCACGTTCAGCAGCTGTGTGTTGGTGAGAATCGACTCTGACACATTTAAATCTGCAGCATCTTTGAACTTTGTGATAGATGTGAAACTGTAGAGAAAAGGTGAAAACTCTGTGTTCATCTGATCTGAGAGACGTCGACTGGAGACGGCGGCTGTTTATGTTTCTGCATCATTTTGAACGAGCAGAAAATCCTGATGTTCTTATTTCTTATTTTTACTTGCTATTTTCTTATTTGTTAAATTATTAAACCTTGAAAAAACTCTGCTGCTAAAATTTCACCATCTTTAAAATCAACATGTCTCTGGGGTCACGAGGTCAAGTCACAGTTTCCTCGTTATTGGCTGTTTTCAGCAGGAAGTCTGATATGAATTATATATTATACACACACACACACACACACACAATGTAGACGTATAGGCTAAAAGCATTTATAAAGCGCGCACACACACACGCGCGCGCGCCCGCCCGCACACACACACACACACACACGTAACAACAACAGAGTCACCAATGAAGCCTCAGTATTCATGAATGACTTTTTAAAAGGCTGAAATGTGATTTATTAATTGTGTCATAATGAATATTTCATTCATGCTGTTATTAATGCTAATTCAGCCGCAGCCTGAGTCGTGAGATCAGCTGAGGGGACGACGGCGCAGCTTCCTCTGCAACACAGGCCACACATTGAACCTGCATCGTTAAACAGAGCAGGTTCAGCCTGAGAGGACTGAACCCATCCGCCGCAGAAAATAGTCCCAACACGTGAACATATTTGGCCTCCTGTTTCCTTTTTCTTAGCCCCTCCCCCTCCTCCCCCTTTCACCCTCTCACCTGTCTGTCATTTTCTACCTCACCCTTTCCTCTCGTACTTTAACCTCTCCTCTCCTCCATCTTTCCTCCTTCTCTTCACCATCCTTTCTTTCTTCCCGCTCTAATCACCCCTCTCTCCTCTCCTTCCTCCCCTCCTTCCTCTCCCCTCCCTCCTCACCCCTCCTTCCTCTCCCCTCCCTCCTCACCCCTCCTTCCTCCTGGCTGTTTTTTTTCTTTCGCTCAGAGTTTGCGTGCCGTTTTAGAGTGTTTTCATCGATGTCGAGACCTTGCTATCAAACATGACTGCCTCTGCTCTAATTCACCCCCAGGACACCACACACACACACACACATACACACACACACACTTCTCGCTCTCTCACACACTTGAATGAACATCCACACACACTCACATTCTTGCTTCACGCACACAAACACACTTTCACTTCATACTCACAGACACACACACATGAATGAACAGTCAGGTCTGCTAACACACACACACACACACACACACACACACACACACACACACACACAGACTTGTGAGGACCTTTTTCTCTCTCTTGGACATACTTATTAGATGAACCGTGGTGAAAAAATAAAAATCATTTATAAACCTGACAAAGTTGTTGTTGAGCTTTACCAGTGAAACACAGTTGGTTTAATTGCAATTTAAACCAGAACGAATCTTAATAAAGTTATTTTTACCTCTGAAAATGATTTTGAAGCTTCTGGATCCTACAACAATAATAAAACCTTTATGTTACGTTTTCATTTTCACTTTAAGTTTCAGAATCACAGAAAAAGTCACTTTATGTGTGTATGAAAAATAAAATGAATGATTCATCATCACATTGATCCAACGCTGCCATGATTTGATTATACACACATGTTAAATGAATTAAAAGACATGAAAAATATATAAAATACTAAAGTATGAAATTGAGCATTAAAATACTGAATTTGAATTATAAACAAAGATTCAGGTAAAAGTTTCATGAAGCTTTAAGCTGTCCTGATTTTGTAGGACCTTTCCTTACTCCCTTCATCTGGTCCTCACAAGTATAGGAATGCAAGAACACGCACACGCACTCACTCACACACACACACACACACACACACACACACAGAGTCAGTGTGTTTAGCCCTCAGTGTCACAGGCTGTGAATTTAATATTGATTCCATAAAGTAGTTTCAGTGTAACATGTCACAGCGTGTTAACGTCAGAGCAGCGAGCCGGACGGAGAGGAGAGCAGCTAGCACGCAACGCCGTGGGGGAGAGAGGGGGGAGGGAGAGAGGAGGAATGTAAGGATGGGAGGAAAGGAAGCGACGAGGGAGGATGAAGGTGGACAGAAAGGTGGAAGTAGGGAATGAAAGGGGGAGAGAAGGAGAGAGAGGGGTGAGGTGACAGGTGAGAGGAAGAGGAGTAAAGGAAGGTGAGGAGCAGGAGAGGAAGGGAAAGAAAGAAGGAGGGAGGTGGGACAGGAGGAGAAGAGAGAGAGAGAGAGGGTGGAAGAAAAGTTAGAGAGAAAGAAAAGAGGAGGAAGAGGTGGAGCAATGGAGAAAAACAAGAAGAGGAGGGGAAGAAGGTGGACGAGAGGGAGGCGAGGAGGAGAGAGAAGGAGAGAAGAGAAGGATGGTGGAAGAGGAGGAGGAGAGCGAGGAAAGCAAAGGATGGAGGGAGAAAAGAAGGAAGAGTGACGGTAAGTACGAGGAGGAGGAGTGTGTGTGTGTGTGTGTGTGTGTGTGTGAGTGTGTGTGTGTGTGTATTACTCGTGTTGTGTCGTCTTAAATCTGTTTACACTCACACTGTGGAGACAAATCAGTCGTCACAACGTAAATCATTAAATGTTGGAGTGAAAACTTGGGTTCAGATTAATCTGCATGAAATGAATGTGAGTCAGTGTGATGTCCTCTGTGTGTGTGTGTGTGTGTGTGTGTGTGTGTGTGTGTGTGAGTGTGTGTGTGTGTGTGAGTGTGTGAGTTTACAGATTGAATCTAAAGCCTGAGGGGATCACACGGTGTTTGTTTGTAGAGAGATGTGTGGTTAGAGCAAATGTACACAGACACACACAGACACACACAGACACACACACACAGACACACAGACACACACACACAAAGTCCAGACTTTACTCACCAGTATTTGACCTGCTTAAACAGTGTAATCCGGTCAAAGGTCAGGGGTCACGGCAGGTTCAACTGCTGAGAGAAAAACAACACAGGCATGAGAGACAGATTAACACACTGTCACATGACCTTGAGCCTGTGTGTGTGTGTGTGTGTGTGTGTGTGTGTGTGTGTGTGTGTGTGTGTGAGATCTCTCCTCTTAACCGCTGGACTCACGATGGATGGCTTTTTAAAAACGGATCAAAATCGAGGCAGCAGAGAAATTGTCTTTTATTTTTCCTCACATTCTTCTTCCTTGTCAAAACCTGGTGCCTACATTACCCACAATGCAACTCGATTGTTGACACTTGGGTCAGATACCGATGTGTGTTATTCTAGCAGCAGCAGCAGAGGTCAGAGGTTGGTCCAACAGATTGTCGTCTTCAACCGACTCAAGTGACATCACTCGAGGACTTAATTTTGCTGTTGAAGCCTAATTGGTGATTAATTAACATTTGTCTCCGCCTCCAACAGTGAACTGACGCTCGGCAGGAGTAACGTTTACCGTGTTCATCGTCTTCGCTCGGCGTGTTAACATGCCACAGATGATGAACTCAGTCGACAGGGTCACATGTAGCCATGAGATATTTAACACGTGAAATGTAAGAACACGACAGAAAAGGTTCATTCAGTGATGATGATTTTCTACATTTCAAATGTCAAAACATGAATTAATGTCAAACCATTTATTTTTACAAGTTTTAGGTTTAAACATGGAAAAACATCCAAATTCAGACGCACTGAATGTTAATTTAATAATAATAGTAATAATATCACATTTCTGTTTTCTGGGTCAGATTTTCCTGCTGGGTTTCACTTCAGACTGATTCCATGTAGCCAACACACACACACACTCACACACACACACACACGCTCAGTGATGGAAACATTGTTTGACAATCTGGAGGACGGAGGCCGGGGAAGAGAACGTCTCTCTCTGCTGCAGCTTGTTGTTCAACACTGAAACAGGAGGCGACGGAGGTAAGCGTGTGTGTTTACAGAGTGTGTGTGTGACTCAGCCTCGGGGTGT
>JBBMOC010000353.1:67207-72207 GCA_037975185.1 Centropyge bicolor
CCATCCATTTATTCATCCATTCATCCATCTATTCATCCAACCATTCATCCATCCATCCATCTATTCATCCATTCATCCATCCAACCATCCATCCATCTATTCATCCATCCATCCATCCATACATGCATACATCTATTCATCCAACCATTCATCCATCCATCCATCTATTCATCCATTCATCCATCCAACCATTCATCTATCCATCCATCCATCCATCTATTCATCCATCCATCCAGTCATTCATCTGTTCATCATCCATCCATCCATTCATCTATCTATTATCCATCCATCCAACCATTCATCCATCTATTATCCATCCATTCATCCATCCATCCATTCATCCATCTGTTCAACCATTCATCCATCCATTCATCCATCTATTCATCCATCCATTCATCCATCCATCCATACATCCATTCATCCATCTATTCATCCATCCATCCATACATCCATTCATCCATCTATTCATCTATCCATCCAGTCATTCATCTGTTCAACCATCCATCCATCCATTCATTCATCCATCCCTCCATCGATCCTTCTATGTGTCTAATTTCAGCTTTTCTTTCGTGTCTCTTCTTCTTCAGCGTCAGAATCTTTGCTGGGACCAACTTTTTCCACATTAAAACCATTCTGCGTTTTTTTCCTCGCTGAAGAGAAGAAGACAAGGTTTTAATGGAAACATTCATCTTTCCTCATTGTGTCAAAATGAAACGTTTGAACCCAAACGATCAGACGCTTGATGTTTGAGGCGAGCTGCAGCGTGATGACTGACAGTGAGCTGATACCAGCTGCTTCTCCTACAGAACTGTCACAGCCCGACACTGAATCCAAACCACAACCTCAGACTGGAGACTTTCACAAACACTCTCAATTCAAACCACCACAAACGAACATCAGGTTTCACTTCACTTTAGTACAGTCACAATTATCAGCACACTGTACTTAGAGTATTAAAGTACAAGTACTACAGAACCATCCCTCTCAGAAAGTTTTATTGAGTCTGAGTCCGTAAAATGAAACTTGTAATCAAACATGTGAGTGCAGGTAGTTATATTTACAGAATGAGGACTTTTATTTTTGATACTTTAACAACAGTTTGCTGATGATACTTTTACTGAGTTTTTACTGGTAGTGCAGTATTTTGTACTTCAATTCTTCCTCCATCTCTGCTCTGTCTGAAAACCTCGGCAGCAGCTTCCAGAACAGTTCATTCATGGCACATACGTTAGATGTTCCAGTTGGCCACATTGTGCCCACTCACTCTAGATCGTAGCCTTTCTCTCTTTCTTATCTTCACATCGTATGATCACTGAACTGAACTGTCAACCTGCTAATCTCACGTGTCGGCTCAACACGCGAGTCCTCGTCCGTCTCTGACGTCCACGTGTGGATCCGAACGCGTTAGCTGTCACAGGAGACGGCTCCGGGGCTGCTGGGTAATAACGATCCGCTGAGGTGCTGAGCGGTCGCCATGGACGCCGGCAGACAGCTGCTTAATAAAGTGGCGAGAGACGAAAGGTCAGAGGTCACTGAAGCTGATCGGCGTCCTGGAGAAAACTTTTATGTATCTATTGTATGAAACATTTAGCTTTAGATTTTTGAGGCCTCTTTTCATTTTGAAATGGAATTCACGATCAGGCTCAGTTTTAATGTTGAACAGGGTTTGGAGCCTCGTGACTTCCTGTGTCCTCGGTGTGCGACCTCACTCAGCCGCCGAGCCCACAGCTGGAGACGATGTTCGTGTCAACGCTCTGGACGATCCTGGACGCTCCAGTGAAAAGCCGTCATGTCTGATGTCCACGCTGTTAAATGAGTGTCTGTGTTTGAAGGTGACGTTTTCAGATGCTGGAAAAACATCTGTCATTCTCTCTCCATCTTTTCTCCATGTTGCTGTTGCACAAACCTGAATCCATTTATTCATCCATTCATCCATCCAACCATTCATCCATCTATTCATCCATCCAACCATTCATCCATCCATCCATCCATTTATTCATCCATCCAACCATTCATCCATCTATTCATCCATCCATCCATTCATCCATCCATCCATCCATTTATTCATCCATTCATCCATCCATCCATCCAACCATTCATCCATCCATTCATTCATTCATCCATTCATCCATCCATCCAACCGTTCATCCATCCAGCTATTCATCCATCCATCCAGTCATTCATCTGTTCATCATCCATCCATCCATTCATCCATCTATTATCCATCCATTCATCCATCCATCTGTTCAACCATCCATCCCTCCATCGATCCTTCTATGTGTCTAATTTCAGCTTTTCTTTCGTGTCTCTTCTTCCTCATCCTGAGCTGTGTTTGAAGGTGACGTTTTCAGATGCTGGAAAAACATCTGTCATTCTCTCTCCATCTTTTCTCCATGTTGCTGTTGCACAAACCTGAATCTTCCAAAGTTTCCGACGTGCTCCGTGTCACCGGCCTCGGGTGGAGACGGGAGCTGTGTGTGACCTGCGCCCCCTCCAGGAGGCCGCGACACAGAGGCGGCCACGAGGCTATTATTAATGTTGTCAAGCTTCACTGCGCTGTGATGCACAATATATTAGTGACATTACTGAGCAGGTTCCCTGTGGCATTCACTGACCTGTCACACACACACACACACACACACACACACACACACACACACACACGGCCCCCAGTGACAGCAGACATAATCATAGGTATGACACGGTGGCGACGCCTTTAATCAGAGCTGTAAGAGAAACGGAGACAAAGTTCCTTTTTTTCAGATAAATGACAGAGTGAAAGTGGCCGTCCGCCTCCTCCGAGAGCCGCCAGTTCAATTATCACCTGACACGGCACCTCGGAGCGTATGGAACAAGGTACATAATCATATGGATGACACGCGCGCTGGCAGGTGAAACAACACATCTGCAACAAAAGCTTTTCAGGGAGGAAAAATTTGGTTTTTTTTTTTTAAAACATCCAAGATTTAAAACCTCGACAATGAAGAGAGCGAAAATCTGAACAGATGCAAAGATGTTTACTGCGCAGAGAAACGGAAACAAACACATCATCATCTCCCCGGTGACATCACACCCCGACGCAGACATATAGACGAGGACATGATTAACAGGGCTGGGCTCTGATTGGCTGTCAGCCGACGGTGAAGAACGTCCCCACGTGGGCGTGAGATAACTCCATCTGACACCTTCAATCTTACAGCAAGATTTCAAATGAAATATTATGTCACCAGCTGGGTTTGATGTCGTCTCCAAGAAAATGACTGTGTTGTCAATGTAAACAAGGTCGTTTGTCTGTTCACATGTTCCTCCTCCTCACGCTCACATTCACTCCGTCAGAGGGGTCAGAGGTCGGCGTCCTCTCGCTGGCTGCGGTGTGTTGCTCATGGGCACGTGGGCAGAGGTGACCGCAGCCGATCACAGCTCATCCAGACGGTTTGGTGGAGCGACTCCGAGACACCTGACACCTGCAGAAGGTCACAGACGGAAAAGTAGATGTACTTAGTTACTTTTCACCACTGAGTTACAAAATTCAACAGACAAACACACGAAAAGTCATCAGTAAATTTCCTGAGCCGAACATGTGGACGTCAGGTCGAGTCACGCTGAGCTTCGTGTTTCAGGCCTGGAGCATGTGAGAGCGCTCAGTGAGCTCATCAACATGGCCGCCACCTCGGCTCGGTTCACCTCGTCCCGCCAGATCCCTCAAAAACAGATGAGTCCAAATCATTTTCATCCTCTGAGAGAGTTTTGGATCATAACAAACTCAAGAAGCTCAAGTTTTCATTTTTTCCCTTCCTGTTTCACCTGGTTGGACAGAAGAATAAATATAACACTGCTGAGTGTGTGTGTGTGTGTGTGTGTGTGTGTGTGTGTGTTCCCTCTGCAGCCTGTCAGTGTGCAGTAGCAGGAGCAGCCTGTAGATGGCAGCAGAGAACAGTGAATGAAGCGCAGATGAGCCGCAGCCTGTTTATATTCAGGTGAGATTGAATGAATTTAATCCTCATCTCTTATTTTATGAGCAATTAAGCAGAATTTAAAAAAGCAAAGATCAAATAATGTGAAATCATGTTTTGCTCTTCATGTCTTTTTGTATTTTGAAATTAATTGGAAACATAATTCATTTGTTTTACATAATTACCCAATCTATGTTTAATATTTACATTAAAAAAGGATTATTATAATATTTAAATAATAAATATAGTCATAATCACAAATACATGTTTGTAAAAAAGAAAAATAGCTGAGCACAAAACAAACATTAAAAATAAAGGGAAAATAAATCATAAATCCATATGTTCACGTCCTTCTTTTGTTCGAGTAGCGTCCTGCTGAGCTGCATTTGTTCCTGCATTTCTTCTAATTATCGCTCATCATATTTGACATTTAATTTACTTGATATAATAACAGTAATAATATCAATATCAAAAAGAAGTTTAATTTTAATATTTTGCTCAAAAAGAGACACTAAATTCACAATTAGATTTAAATCTTTTGGGGGACAACGATTATTTATACATTTAAATATATAAGAAAAAACATGAATCTGTTACTGTGATTGTGATAATAAACATGTTTGTTGCCGGTAGAAACAGAACTGATGAGCTGATGTGTGTCCTGGGTTTGTTCATTCGTTTGCATTTGAAGACTATGAATCTTTGTTTTAACCTTCAAATATTTTTACAGTGCACAAACAAAACGTATGTGTTCAGTTTGCTGTATTTGTTTCTGGGTTAAGATCATCATTTGGATCATTTCTCCTCCAGAGGGACACACAGCAGCTTCTCTTTGTGGAGGGACAGAATGTGTGTGTGCTTCAGGAGACAGACGTGATCTGGTGGGAAGCAGCGTCTCTCGTTCGTCCCGCTCTCTCCTTTATTTGGTGTGTTTACAGTCAGACGGAGTAAACATCGCCGCTGTTTGTTCCCTTTACGTTTACAACAAACACGGCGAAGCCTGCAGGCTGCTGCTGTCACTGTGTTTGTAGTTCAGACGTCCAATTA
>JBBMOC010000354.1:2500-18783 GCA_037975185.1 Centropyge bicolor
AATGTGTTTGTTTACATTTTCTGGACCTTCGTGTTTTTCTGCTGATGCTCGACAGAAGAGTGAAAAGAAAGAATCCACATTTCTTTTCAGTTGAAGCCTTTTTAAATATTTATGTGAAAATCGCCAGAAAGAGTCAGAACTCTCTCGTCCTGGTTCAAGAGGAAATAACTTGACTGACTGAAAACTTTACATTTCAGCAGACATTAAATTAACATTATACTTATGCTGCACATGGTTCTGCATTGATTTAATAATATCATTTCAACAGCAACAACAAAATGTGTGTGAAATATGTGCATCATAACACAGATGCAGGAAACACAGCACAAAACATTTTCATCATGTAAAACAAACTTTATTCAGACAATAATAAAGTCACAAAAGAATTACACACATTGATAATCAACTACAAATCTTTAGGTATCCCCAAGATTCAGATTCAAGATTTCACCTCAAAAACTCTTAAAAAAATAAGCAAATATTTCAAAGGGACAGAAAAAAAACATCTATATTTCATTCGAAGTGAATTAAAATCCTGGCGGTGGAGGACGTGGTGCGTTCACTGTCACGGTGTGTTCACTGTCCATGGTGTTTTTGTAATCTAACTGTGGGGACCTTCCTCCTATCAGGAGCCCATTAAAAAAACACTTATTGTGGGGTTAAAACTTTGTTATATTAGTTTGCATGAATCGGGAGGAGGCTCCGCTGAGCCTGCAGGAGATAAATGTAAGCCTGTACAGTGTCCTCACACGTGCGTTCAGACGTAAGCTCTGGAGTCTGGATCAGACTTGGCCGTGGCTACGTAGACCTTCTGTGGCGGGCTTCCATAAAGGCCACTGCAAAACAAGAGCGAGGAAGTCAAACTCAAAGCGACGGCAAACATGTAAAGTTCAAAGGTTTTTCATGGCAGAACGTTTCAGAGATTCTTTGCAAATGTCTCACAATATTTCACAATGTTGTTTTAATGCTCGTGAGTATAAGAAAAGGCCAAATCCCACATTAGACCTGAGCCTCTGTGGCCGAACAGGAAATCCACAGTGGACTCTTCGTGTGTAAGTCTCAGGTTTTGTTCAGGACTGAACTGGTTTCACAGTTTTCCTTCTCACAACCATCAGACAGTCATTTCTGAGCTGATCTGATCAGGCCCGCGGTGATGTTCAGATGTACTGCAGGAGCCTGTGACATCACTGGTGGGTGTGGTCACAGGTGCACAGCTCTGACCACACCCACCCGTGATGCAGGTTGTGTTGAGGTGAAACCGACTGAATGAACTCTCAGAAGTATTAGTCATCAAATACTAGTTTTAATAGAAAACGCTGGGCTCAGGTGTGGAGCACTCACCCTTGCTTGCCTCCAGCCATTGCTCTCTTCAGGGCGGTGCAGAGCAGCGCTCCGCCCAGTATCCCCAGGGCGGCTCCACCCCAACCTATGAAGAGACCGGAGCCCAGCTCGAACCTGCGAACACACGGCACAGAGTGAAGCCACCTGCCCACAATCTGCCGACAATGTGCAGATGACAGCCAGCACACACGCACACACACACACACACACACACACACACACACACACACACACACGCACACACGCACACGCACACACACACACACACACAGCCGAGTCGACACACAGACTAAACTTCTGTCTGAAGGATGATGAGAAACTGTTTGTCGCTGACTCTTTACTCTAAAAAGCATTAAGTTAGATCAGGTTGACCTGGTTCAGTATCTAGTGGCTCCGCTGAGAAGACAAATATGACAAATAAATAAGTCATATACAGTCGCTGACTATATATTTCTAAATAGTACGAAATGAACATTTTAAATAATCTGTGAATTTGTTGATGGATAACAAATAAATGAGACATGTTTGAACCCAAAAGCAAACAAATATTTAATTTTCATTAGATTCTAACATCAAGAAAAGAGTAAGAACTTCATTTTTAATCCTATCAGAATCAATAATTATGAATAAAATTATTAACTGTTGTCATGTTACTTTACAGCAAAAGTCAGATATTCATCACGATAAAAACGTTATTGTCTCCTGTCTGAACGAGTCGTCCCTGCTCGTCACTGGACGCTGTCAGTCCTTGTGGGACAGGATCAACCAGAACTGTTGATGAAGTGCGTTTGATTCGACTCACTTGACGCCGAAGGAGAAGGGGTCGTAGAAGTCCTGCACGACTCTGTAGGCGTACCAGGAGACTGCCACCATGCAGCACAGACCTGCCACACACAAACCAGACATCACTCATCAGTTTCATGGCTGACCTGCGTGAAGCCTGTGGGATGTCTGATCACTTTCCACAGATTTATTGGCTCTGTTTATTTTTTCTTGCACATTTTTCAAGTTCTACATTTGTTATTCTTAAAATGTGCAGTTTGTTATTGAAGCTTTTTTTAAAATTTGGAACTTGTTACATGATCGTCGTCCAGTAAACTTTCCATTTTCATGCTCTTAATGTGAAACACCTGCACGGCTCTGTCACATGTGCACGTGAACAGAAGCGTCTGAGCGCCGTGTTCCCGCCAACTCACCGCCGAGCATGCTCAGGATCCCTCCCGTGGCGGCGATCTTGCCCTTGGATTGGTCGGTGGCCGAGCCGATCTTGATGCACTTGAGTCCGAGCAGAGACACGATCATGCAGCCGAGGCCGAGCAGCAGAGCGATGATCATCAGAGCGCGACACGCCTGCACGTGAGCTGGCAGAGGGAAAGAGCGCTCCGTTTAAACACGAGCAGTTTCACACAAACGTCAGTGCCTGCTCATCGTGCTCGTCCTCTCCAGGCAGGAGATGAGACTGAGGTGTGTGATGACGAACTGACGGAGGACACCTGAGGTCTCCATCAGGATCTCAGCAGCGTTTGAAAGTCAAAATGATGAAACGTCCTTTATGTTAGTACAGAGGTCAAAGTTCAACCAGAAATATCTGATACATGTCAAGATTCAAACAGACAATATAAAGAAAAGGGAGGAAGTGGCAGGAACAAGGTTTAACAGCACTGAAGTGTTTGTTAATCATTTATTGACAAGATGACCTGCAACGCTCATAAAAACCTGCCACGCCTCTTTATGACCCTCCGGAGTTTCAGGACAGACCAACAGTCACCTGGGAACAAAATGGGCTCAACAATGAATCATCAGCACAAAAATCACAATCACAAGTTTGACTGAAATAACTCGATCAGCTGCAATTTATAAGAGTCATTTCTAGGTCTCTGTCCGAGTGTGATCCATAAAACACTCCCTTCACCTTTGTTTCAAAACCCGAATCCAGATCAAAGTCAACCAAAAGTCTCCAGACGTGTCAGTCTGATGCATCATCGCAGAGCTTCAACAGAAACAACATGACTCTGCATGTATTTCAAAAGATCATGTTGTGAGGGACTCGTGAGATAAAGCCCAGAAACCAAACTGTGAGCCAATGAAAAAAGACTCCTGACCATCCACTCTGTCTACATTCACTTCAATGCAACTCAGCCGTCTGTCTGAGGGCATCTAAACTCAGTCAACACCGACTTAAAAGATCAAACTAAACCAAACTAGAGTGAACAGGAAGTGACACCGATGGCTGCGACTGTTTTCCCTCCATTTTATCGTCAGTGGAGGGCGAAGCTCAAAATGGCGCCGAAAAGATCTTCCAGAGAAAACATTTAACTCATTGATTATCGTCGCTGTAATTAACACGACTCGTTATGTGCTTCTACTTGTGGCATCTTAGTAATAGATTACAACAGTAACTGATCTTCGTTTCATTTTTTAGGCGGCAAACTTCTGGCTGTAAAATCCACCGACCTTTGGACGACTTATTCTGCAGCGGTGCCACATGAACGCTGGCCTGTCGTCTACGTTTGTTCCATCACTCTGTCAGTTTTCATACATCGTATAGAAGTGACTGAGTGAGGCTCAAACTGTGGGGTTAATTAGATATTTGAACTTATTTTGCTTTCAGACCCTGAAACCTGGTGGATTATTGATCAGCAGCTTTATGACCTCATGTATATGATGTAACTTCAACATGACCTAATTGTTTCTTCTGAACTTATCAAATCAGCCTAAAATGTTTGTTTCACAAAAAAAGAGAAGAAAACCTCCCAATGTTTTGATTATTGTCTCTAATCAAGTGATGGACAATTCAACATTGGCGACAGGTCGGTCAATAAAACCATTCACCTGCTTCCAGTGGCTGATTGTCTCACTCATTCCTTTAATGTGACCTCTAGAAGCTTGGTAAATGTCTTTGTTGTCACAGTGACAGGTTTCCCATACGTGCTCTGTTTTAGACAACAGACGGTTTTTAAAACTCTCGTCTTACCTGGGAGGGCGAGCAGCGATTCAAAGTCTCGGCACTCGGCGATGCCGGCGCTGTTTTCGGCGCAGGCGTGCCACAAGTTTACGAACTGCCTCTGGGAGATGATGACGCTGCCAGACACGGTGGAAATCTTCCAGTAGTCGTTAGCCAGCGCCACTCCGTTCATCAGAAAGCCCAGTATGGACATGATGAATCCGGTCACCTCCAACGCCGTCGACATGATGACAACGTTTCCAGAGAACTCTTAAGAAGAAACAACGGAGAGACTCTCTGAACTGATCCGAGCACCACAAATGGTCTAAAACAACGAGGCCTTCGAGGTGAACCTTCAGAACCAGTAACGGTCTCTCGAGGCCTGCTCTTCCAAGGTGAAGCCTCAGTGGGTGAAGTCACAGTCAGGGTGGGCGGCTGGAGGCTCTGCTCCCTCTCCTTCGCTGATTTCTGGATAATCTGCTGCCTGTGGCTCAGACATGAGGACTTTACACTGTGCCAGGGGCCATAAACTGCTGGGAGCCACTCCCTGTAGTTCCCCACCGCCTCCACCTCCGTGTTCACCATGATGGTGACGATGATGACCGGGAGTCTTCAGCCACACCTCAGATCACCTAGGAAACCTTGAAGTGCTTGGACACAGAAAGCTACGTGAATCATCAACATCATCCGTCAGTGTGATGGCAGGTCAGAAGACTTTCATGAGCAGACAAAACCCGGTGGTTTCTGACGACGCTGCTGAGACTCATCAGTTCTTCTCTACTTCTTTCACTGTCGGGTACAGCTGCTGGCAGTGAATGTTGTGCTCCGTCCTCTCTGTTCTCACTCCCAAAGCTTCAGATACGACAGCTGGGTCAGGGGCCCTCGGCCTCAAGCTACGGCTGGAGGGATGTACGGAGGCCGACCGGCGTCATTTCTGGGGGGGGGCATCTGACATAATGTTTGGATGGTCCATCAAAGTCGGCTGACGTGTGTAATATTGGGAGGTGTCAGCATATTGGTTTGATGGGTCGAACACAGGACTTTACCTGGGGAGACCAGGTTCGCTGTCTCACATCTACAGTTCTAAAGTTTCATTGATGAGACGCTTTTGTCCAAAGTGACGCACATCAGAGAGTAAATACAACACAAGCAGGGATCTAGTCAGGAGAAAACAACCTGGATGAACAACATAAAACAAAGATCAATTCAGACCAAACAGAAACACTGACGTCTTTTGAATTTGAGGTAGTTAATATATCTAACGCACTTATTTTAACTCAATCCACAAAGTTTTGCTGCCTAAACTTAATCAAACTGTGAATGTTTTCACTGAGCGGTTAAAGGTTTGAGCAGGTCAAGAGAAGAAAAATATTCTGCTGGACGACTGTGCCGTCCATGATGGAGAAACACGACAGTGAGAAACATCTGAGCCAAAGAACTCTCCCCCCCAGTCTGTCATCACGTACTCCCTGACAATGGTGCACATACAAATACAGCTGAGAGGATTCGCACAGACTTGGTGGGAGCTGAAATAGAAACTGAAATAAGCAGCAGCAGTTATCGCTCTGAAACGGACGTAAACATTTATTGCAGTGATGTTTTCCACAACATCACCTCATCTTTTCCTGTGTTCTGCTGCTCCTCATCAAACAGTCTGAGCAGAAGGGAACTAAACGTGTTGCCGTCTTTCTCTTAGAATTCTCCCCATTCTTCCTTCACATGTTTCCTCAAATGAACCGGCCTTCCTGTTTGTGAACAGAGAGAAGGAGAAGTCGGACTCGACAGCAGGAAGTCGAAGTACAGTAAAAAGTTCATGTCCAAATAAGGACGTCCAGCGTCTGTCCTGCTGTTGGACCAATGAGTCAAATGATGAATGTGTTCAGTAATGACATAATAATATTTTAATCTTTTAACATGTTTATGGGGAAACAAAAATAATGAGTAAATGGATATTAGATGACACTTGCTGGCGGATGTTTTGGCAGTCACAGCTCGATGTTGGATGGTTTCAGGCTAAAACAAAGAGCCACATAAGGCAGATGGTTGCTCTGGGTTTTATAGCTTTATGGCTGGTGACAGTTAATGTTTGATCATCATGAGAGTCCAAAGTCTGTCCTGTCCTGGTCTAATGGTTTCAACACAGACTTCCACACTTACACAGTGTCACTGTGAACGTGTGGACTGGAGACAGTTTCACCTCTCCAGTCAGACAGTTTTGGTCGGTTTTAAGATATCTGTATTTATTGTAGCTTGTGTTGCTCTCAGCATTGAAAAACAACGTGTCCATGCTCATGTCAATGTTTCTGCTTGTGAGCAGGTTTTTGTGTTCGTACATATAAGCATCGTATTCTGGTTTCACAGGCCCTGATGAGGCTGATTTTGAATGTTCGCTGAAGTCGTGTGCTGGAGTTATGGTCGTCACCTGATCCAGGTGTCATGGACGAGTTCGTCAGTGAAGCAGAGATGTGATGACACCAGCCTGCACAGAGCCGTGATGCACTGATGTTAAAGTAGTTCAAATCCTCCTTAATTTTAAAATTCATTCATTGTGTGACTCATTTTTAAAGTGTAACTACGACATGGTGAGAAAACTCAGCTATTTCACCAATTAGACCCTAAAAGGTTAAATAGCTGAGTTTTATCAGGTATCAAAAAAATGTGTAAAAGATACAAACTCGAAATTTTTTATAAAATGCTATCCCTAAACCATCCACTAGGGGCGCACAGTAGAAGAAGAGGCACAGCGCTGGCACTCAGACTGAACAACAGATGGCAGCAATGCGCCTCCCGCTAACTAGAGTGTAGGCTGCCTTAGTTTCTACTCACCTTCACAACCTCATTGGCCAAAATGCCTTTGTCAAAAAGAAGAAAAGTGGAAACTTAAAGGGGTTTGTGTATTTGTGCAAAGACTTGTCTTAAGAAATCTGAGGTCGTTCATGATGTTTTGTAAAAGCATATGAAGATTTTCTGATGTACTTTAAAAAACGTGGACTCATTGTTATTTATAGGTAATTATGTCATGATTGTACTGTAAAATGAGTTTGACGCTCCTGCTTTAGAGGCAGCTGATGTGCCACATTTGTCCACTGGAGGGCAGCGTGGAGGCTACAGGACTAGACTGTAGGAGCGTGGAAGAGGGCAGGTGCCCCCTCCCTGTGGTGAGAACGAGCTATACATCACACATACGTCTGATGATGAACAAACCAGTAAACAAAATAAAGCAATGAAACATCAGGTACACAAACAGTGACACACTGAAAGTGAGCTAAAGTCCAAGTGCAGAGCAGGACGTCTTCAGTCAAACCTGACAAAGTCTCATCGTTCATTTCATCCAAACTTTACCGTCAACAGAACAAAGAGCAGCTCTTTTAAGTGGGTCAGATGAAAAGTTTAAAATCAGTTCAGTTCAACTGTCACCTGGATTCAACATTCAAAACCACTTCATTTTGCGTGAGCTGCTTTCAGGCTTGTGCAGAACAGAAGGAGCTTTAATGAGTGAAAAAGCAGCAACAACAGAAACACAGACAGTGAAGAATGAGCCTCACCAGCAGCCCTGTAGGCTCTGTCGTGTCGTCAGAGCTCGTCGGCCTGTAATGACTTCATCCTGTTTCAGCCGATGCCCCGAGGGAGCTGACAACGAGTCAGACCGGCTCTGCAGCCCAGAACCCAGCCCCAGCATCCGGACACACCGGCTCCTCTCTGCAGATCCAGGACATGAAGTCTGACAGAGGCCTGGCTCTCTGGATCAGGTGGATCTTCAGCTGAGAGATTCACTGTGATCTTCAGTGGATTCTGATGAGCTGAAGGCCTGATCCAGGAATGTGCACTGCATGAAAAACAGGAGGACCCAGGTTTTCTTCGAGGCTCTGTCTGGACCTGGTGTTGTGTTGTGGATCAGATCACGCGCAGGGCACTGGTGGGTTTTCAACATGGTGGAGCTGATGTGACCAGATTCCTTCTGGACATGAACATGAGACTGAGACGCACGGGGAGTCTGCTGGTCTTGAAGGTGATGATGGTCCTGATGGAGTCCACAAACTGTGAGTTCACTCCCGATGACACAGATACAGTAGAGTCTGTTTCAGCTCCTGCTTTGTTTCTGCACTCAGACATTTGATCTAATCAGGTGAAAGAAAGTGAGAGTCTGAGAGTCTGCACGACAAGTAGAAAAAACATTTTACAAAGACACTTAGACTGGATCTGTTGGATCCTGATCAGCTTCATGCACAGGACCTCAGAAGAGCCGGGTTACCTGCAAACGCCTGCAGGGACATTAACATGTGTCTTTGTAGACGTTCAGAGTTGTGAAGTGGGAGAAGCTGTTTCCACCAGTCACATTGATTTTACTCACAGTCAGTGTTGTCAGTGTAACAGACTCAGATGAACACGAGTCTCTCCTGGTTGAATCATCAGAACCAAAGATGAACAGCTGTGTTATCTGTTTATTTAATAAAAAGGTACAAGAAGTCTCTGGAGATAAAAAGTTGTGGAGAGGGTTGACTACAACTCCCAAGGTGCATTTCAGCATAAGCATCCAATCACAGAGCTTAAAATCACAAACAGCAGAACAGGACGAAGGGGGGTCTGCTGTAACTGGACAGAGACCATCAATAGCTAGTGTTAAACACACTGATGCGACTCATAAAATCCAGCCTGTTTTCACGGCACAAAGACCGGAAACAGCCTCCAACCGGCACAGATTCAGTCTGATTTTCCCGCTCAGTTGAGTCATGCTGCCCCCCGACAATATTAAATTCTCTCTGTCGACTGAGATGAGATGTGAAATGTGACCTCACTGTGTCACCAGGTGTCTGGATGCTGCCGGCTCCCTGCACAGTTTCCATGGAGTCTGTTGACATGAGACATGTCCTGAGGTGGCGCCCTCTGGAGGCGTCCTGCAACACTACAGTCCTGTACTCGGTTCAGTTCCAGGGGTAAGTCCTTCTCATGTCAAAATCTGATGATCTCACATCGTTGCAGATCTGCGAGTAGATTTTTTTGCCTCCTCTCAGGCAGCCATTTCTTTCAGTTCACATCCACTAGTTAATACTGAGCTGAGTCCTGCTGCCCCGGACACTGTGGATCAATCCCCCACTGAACAAACACACCGAGTACTGCATCACACAGTACTGTACGTTTGTGTTTCAGGACAGTAACTAAAGACTCCAGATGAGTCTGCTCATCGTTTTCTCCATCATGTAAAGAAAATATGTGCATCATTGTTTCCCAGAGTCCAAGTTGAAAAAGTCAAATGTCTTTTTATCCAAAAGTCTAAATATATTCAATTGAATCTTAAAGAAACAGAAGTGGTGTGAACTGTTTTCAGTCTCGTGTGTTTACAGTCGTAAAAACTATATCCTCCCCTGATTTAATGGAAAGTTACTCAGGTGCAGTTACGACATGTGTTGTGTCAGCTGTCAATCACAGACGTTTCAATCAGCTCTCAGGAACATTCCTGCGGCTGCTCTGAACTCTCATAAACGCTCCCTTTGTTTTGACGTGATGGAATCTGAGCAGCGAGGCTCAGCTGGAGGTCGTCTGTCTGCGGACGGAAATCTCTGTTCGATGGTTCTTTTTTTATTGAAGTGATTGTGATGAAATGTGGTTCAGATTCATGGTCCCCTCAGGATGAACTGCGATGAGCTCCTCTGACTTTTCAACGAGCGCCACCATCAGGTCAACATTGCAATGTTGACAATGCTGTACTACAAATGTTAAATTGTTTAGCATGTTAAACTCACAATTAACATAGTAAACATCTGCATGTTAGCATGCTAACGTTAGCATTTAGCTTATAGCACCACTTGTCTTGGTTCTGTTCTTCTTCTTCACTGAAGCTGTTTGATTAAAAATGGAAATATTCTTTTGTATAACTGAACTGCCCTAAAATTCAGTTTGGCATATTTGGAAACTAAATGTAAAAGAAAGTTCTGAGAGTTTGAACAATACCCACAATTTAAACTTGATATCAAATCAATGGCAGACGTGTTCTGGTCGGTACAGAAGACTGATGAATGTCACCGAACAGGTCGGCTCCACCCGTCAGCAGACTCACATGCTAATCCATTTTCATGCTTAATTTCCTCTGTGATCAAACTGCAGGAAACAGAATTCGATTAAACATGAAAAACAGTGAGAACAATCAGGAGGCGGCCTGTGTGGTGGAGGAGGTATGTGAAGGTGTCGTACCTGAGTTTGGCTAATTACTGTGACCAGAGACTCACTGATTTGTGCAAATACTTTTCAATTAGTTTCATCTTACACAACCAGCCGTGCTCTGATGGAGCGACGTTTGTTACAAGACGACCACAAGACTCATGATAACGAAACATAAAACAAGAAGACTTGGGGTCAATCTGTGTCTCCGCCCCTCAGGGAGTTTGAGCTGACGGTCCTGAACGGCAGCTGGGTGGATGCTCCTGAGTGCCAGCGAACTCCTCACACTCACTGCGACCTGACCTTTGACCTGGGCTCCGACTCCGACTACAACCTCCAGGTCAGAGCGCAGTGCGGGTCCCGGCTGTCGGCCTGGACCAAACTCAGCCCGGCCTTCAACCGCAGACACAGTAAGAGTCCAGCAGGAGCAGGTTTCCAGTCCTGCACAAACACAGCAGCTGAGCTCACTGTCACACATGTGGATTTAGATACTAAATAAAGCAAAGCTCAGCAGACAGAAATGTTCAGTCCAAGAATCAGTAAGTTATCACAATACAAGAGATGGAAGCAGGGCAGACATGAGAGGCAGGACTGACGCAGTTCAATGAGCCTCAGAGCTGCCGGATGGTCGGACAGGCAGAAACAGGAGACGAGCTCCAAACAGGCAAACAGATCCAGAGAGGAGCTACAAGGACCGACTGACAGAGAGAGGCTAAATACAGGACATGGGACAACAGGTGAAACCCATCAGTAATCCAAAAAAACAAAAACACAGAGACAGGAAGTAAAGCAACTAAACTCACCTGAGGAACTAATGTTACAAAATAAAACAGGAAATAACTAAACAAAGACTCAAACTATATCACTGGTCCCCCTCCCGTCAGAATAGAGTTTTGTTAGAGCGCCCCCCACTGGGCTTTCAGTGGCTCAGGTTACAGTCTGGAGAGCTGGTCGGGGATGAGCTCGGGTTCAGGTTCAGGTAAATGGAAACATACCAACAGGGAAACAGACACCAGCTAAGTCCCATGATTTCCTGAAGTCAAGTTTTGATTTAATTTCAAGTGCAAAGAGATTAAAAAATGATTGACTGACAGTGTGAATCTCGTGCCGGCAGCGGTCCTGACGGCGCCAGAAATGGCAGTGACAGCGGCGGGCGACGCCCTTCAGGTGACGTTTAACCAGCTTCCTGTCACTGCTGTTGTCAGGGTGACGGTGTGGAAGAGAGGCGACGAGCTGCAGGTCAGAGCTGGACTCTTCTGTGCTTTCTTCTGTTCCTCCATGTTTCTACTTTTGATCTTTCTTCTTCATATTTCCTTTGTTCTTCTCTTCTTCCATTTAAACTTGTTCTTCCTTTAAATAAAACAGGTTGATTTGTAGCACAAATTAGAAGGAAAAATCTTTTTCAAGTTCAAGTTCACCGCAGTTTTCATTTCATTTCATTGCCTCACGTAAAAACCACAGACCTGTGTTTCGCTCTTGTCCAGGCTGATGTGTACATGATGCCAGCTGAGCAGGTAACGCTGCATGTCGCCGCCCTGCAGGAAGGAGCGGTGTACTGCGTCAGAGCTCACACTGTCCTGGACACACAGCTCCACAGCAGCAGCACCGACACCCAGTGTGTGTCCATCACAGGTGCAGGTATACAGGCCGCACACACACATAGACATACACACACACACACACACACACACACACACACACACACACACATAGACATACACACACACACACACACATAGACACACACACACACACACACACACACAAACAGAGACACACACACACACACACACACACACGCACACACACACATAGACACACACACACACGTACACACACACACACGCGCATACACATACACACACACACACGCACGCACACATACACGCACACACACACACATAGACATACACACACACGCACGCACACATACACGCGCGCACACACACACACACATGCACGCACACACACACACACACATACACACACACACACACACATAGACATACACACATACACACATGTTTCCACTTCCAAAATTTTCACCGCTTTTAAAAAAATGTTGTCACTTTTCAAAATATCAGCCACGACTGAGGAGTTTCTTTCCAAAAGGTCTTTTTATTGTCAGTTTGTCGAAAATAATAAATATGATTTGAGCATTGCTGTAAATGATTGAGTGTAAAGGAGGACTCTTCTCTTCACTGACTCGCAGGTGCGGACGCCGCGTGGAGGAGGCCGACCACTGTGACCGCCACCGTCATCATCATGGCGGGTCTCCTGGTCGCCGTGTTCTGGTCCGTCGTTCACTGTCGTCCACATGTCTGTCAGACTTATTTCCATAAAGAGCCGCTGCCCCGCTCACTGGTTAGTCCCCGCACTCACAGAAATGAATAGAATATAAACATCATGTTCATTCAGTAAAAATACACTTTGTGCTCCTTCAAATATCCTACAAATGAAAAAAACAGTGAGAAAGTTATTGAGTTCAAAACACGAACGAACGAATGAATTGGCCCAGTTATGTTTGTGCAGTAAAAAACCTGGTGGCAGTAAACATGTCCACATTTATTTTGTGTGGTTTTTATTATGTTACACGTCATTTGTATCTTTCGATGCTGAGAGTTATTGTTTCTGCGGGATGTTGTTTTATAACACACATATATTTCACTCTCTGGTGCGAACATCGGTGTAAATGATGTGATTCTGACGTGTCATTGTCTCATTTCCATCCACTGTCGCAGCAACCTGACTGGGACATTCACGTCCAGGTGAGCCCTGAGGAGGCGGAGCTTTGTGAGCGGATCCACGTGGACCCCAGAGACTCGTGACGCCGACAGCTGCGGATGTCAGAGCCTGAAGAGTCACTGCACATCTGCAAGGCCAGAGAACTGGACTTCCATTCATTCTGGACTGTGTGGAGCTCATGCATGTTCTGCCGTGGTGCATTCAAGTCGTGTTGGAAAAACTGGAACAAGCAGAAGAAACAAAATGAAACAAAACACAGACACCTGAGCTGCCTCGAAAATGTCTGATGATCCCTGGTTGGATGATAATAACCAACAGAGCTTTGGAGACTTTTCACCCAACACAGCATCAGTCAAACGTCCACAAACAACACTGAAGCTGAAGGAAGAGGACTCTTGTCTGCAAATGGAAATCTTTGCCATGATCTTCTAAACTGGTGGTAGAAGGCAAACAGGTTCTGAAACATTTAAAAACTGAGTAGTGTTTATTTTCTGTGACTTTTGACCTGGACAGCAGTTTCCTGTATCGTGTCCCAGAAGTTAACTCTGTGATGTTGGACTGTTACATGTTTTCATTGTTTTGGTGTTTTATTGTCTTTGAACTGTGATTTTTGTTTTTTAGATAAATCCTGATGAAGAAAATGAATTGAACCAGTGTGTGTGTGTGTGTGAGTGTGAGTGTGTGAGTGTGTGTGTGAGTGTATGTGTGAGTGTGTGTGTGTGTGTGTGTGTGAGTGTATGTGTGAGTGTGTGAGTGTGTGTGTGAGTGTATGTGTGAGTGTGCGTGAGACAGGGAGAAAAATAACATATTATTTGAAATTTTCATCAGTGTAACAGGACAATAAATAAAACAAGTAGACGAGACACATTGTCATAAATTCATTCTGGATGTTTATTTATTGTTTTTAATTCTGTGTTAGACAGTTTTTTTGTTTCCACAGTCCATCCAGCAGCCACCTCAAACAATTGAGAGCTGTGGCTTTATAGGCTGTTTCACATGGAGCTGCAACTATTAGCTGAGTGGTCGATCAACAGGAAGTGAATCAACAAATATTTTGATAACAGGACTTGACAGCTGTTTAAATCATTTTTTAAGCAAAAAAGTCAAATGTAAGACTTTGCTGCGTTTCTGGGTCTTCCACTGTAAAACATTTTGTATTTTGGCTTCTGGGCTGTTGCTCTCAACAACATAGTTCACAAATCTTTTCACTGTTTTTTGATATTTTATAGACAGAATGATTAATCGACTGATTGAGAAATATTCTGCAAAATTAATGGGTATAAAAATAATTACCCACCAACAAATGACTCCAATAAAACTGAAGAACCGTCAGCACTTTAAAGAACCTCATAAAGTACATGAAGAAGAAGAACCATTCCCAAACAGAGGTTCTTCAATCGGTGATGGTTCTTTGAAGAACCACTGAAGAACCATCATTTTTCTGTGAGCAGGTCAGACATGGTATGAACCAGCTGATCTGCTCTGCTCTGTTCTTTCAAAGCAAGAAGAGAGAGAAAGACATCAAAGTTTGGGACGACAGTGTATATATACAACACATGTAGAGTGTGAGTGAAGCTCATTGTGAGTTCAGCTGTGGCTGAATATTCTCACTCAGATCAGATTCTGGTTCTGTCTCATTATGGACGCTGAGTCTCTGTTCGCCTTCAGCTCAGCTTCTGTCCATTTCCACATGCACATTCACACCGTTGACTCTTATTGGAGTCAGTTTTTGGATCATTTGTGTTCTCTGTGTGACAGGTACAGTATGTGATAGAAAAGAGTAATTGATCCCAGTGTAAGTGATTACAAGGTGAAATGTTTTAATATAAAAAACAATGCTAATTTCACTTTTCTTCTTACAACTATTATTATGTGTTGATATCGTTTGAATTCATCATTGGTTGCTAATGTGTGTCGTGTGTGCTTCTTGTTGAGGGCTGCAGAGCTTTGACTGCTCGATGATCGGTTGGTAATGCCTCGGGGCACCGGTAGAGGGAGCCCGCGCTCTACTCCCTCATTCAATACAGACGAGTGAGTGTACGAGCCGCCGGTGGTTGTCCTCACAACTTTCCCCCTTGTTTAAGGTAACTACTGCACAAAAAGCACTGTGAACATGATGAAATGTATTAGCAGTAGTTTTCCAGTGTTACTGCGATGTTGTGATAAGTTTTGTAAAGATTTATTGTTCACAGAGTTTCTTGCTAATTCAAGCAGTGTTTTAGCTAGCTCCTGGAGACCGGCCATATTGAACCGGTCACTGTTACACTTTTTATACAGTTACATAAACATATTCACTCTGTCATTGAAGTATTCATGTGATAGTAGTTAGTTAGTAAGTTAGTGGCTTTAAAACGTTTCATAAGTAATTTTTCGCACCAAAAAATTAGTCAAAAAGATAATTTAATTATTTGAAGAGAAGTTAAAACTATGTATTTGTAAGAGTATCTGTCATCCTGATACTGAGTGTGTTCAATGTGTTCATGGCTGATTATGTATACGTTTTTGTTTGTATTTAAGAAATTCAATTCAATATAGACAAGTTCTTGTAAGAGCCGCCGGTGGTTGTCCTCAGTACTTTCCCCCTTGTTTAAGGGAGCAACACTTGCAGTTGTTCTGGTGATGTGTGTGAGGTCAGACAACTGTTGCATGAAATGAAAGGTCAGACTTATCTCCAGTGAAACATATTTCTGAAAATTACTGAGTGGTAGAAATATCAGACAGAGAATCTGCAGTGATGTGATTGAGGCTAAGTGGTGTGAGAGATTTCACTGTAACTGGAGTCAGGTGTTGAACTACTGACACACAAACCACTGGAATATGTGTATGAAAGAGTTGCGTGTTTCAAATAGTCCTGTGATTGTTATTTTAATACAACTTGACTTGACTTTTAACTCGACTTGTTTGTCCACTAACAACCAAACCTGGCAGATGAGTTAAATGTGTGGTTCAGGTCAGCTGACAGTCTGGTGGCTCTTTAATGAACTGAATCTGATGCTCGAAAACATCAGTGAGTTATTATCTTTCTGTGTGGCTCAGTTTCCCCTTGACAGAAGTTTCTGCCACAATAACATCCTGAAGAAGCAGATACCCTGTTACT